>PYAF01000419.1:47361-70885 GCA_007407185.1 Glycine tomentella
TGAGCATGCATCTTATGCATCACATAGTTGGGTATACGTAGGATGATCTGTATATTGTATAAGTTGTGTGGTCTTTTTATGATTAAGATTTTATCTATCTGTGCTTATATATATGTGTATTATTCAAACTATGTTTGTCATAAACTTACCCGAGTTGTGTCTGTGGTTGACACCTGTGATGACCCCAATTCATTTGGGCTAGCAGAGGAACAGGAAACATGAACTGTAGATGAAGGATGTTGAAGAAGTTGTGATGAACTGTTTGCTGTAATTTGTAATTTCATATGGCATGTAATTTGTAATAGACAGTCTGTATATTATTTTGGAAAACTGACTTTGGACTGTATCATGGACTGTATTCTTATTATATGAACCGTGGTGAGGAAAATCATTTACGCTATTTACGAATCATAAAATTAGCAAGGCGAAAAGAATTTTCGTGAAAAATTTACTACTAAGATCATTTTAATACAAAAAGGACACGAGTTTTTAATTAAAATCAATCAAGCACGAGAGAGTCATGAGAGGCGTTACACTTACAATCAGAGATCATCATGCAGGCGGCACTCACATGTTTTCTGCTCAAGGCATCAGCAACAACATTCGCCTTGCCCGGATGGTATCTCAACTCAAAATCATAATCTTTGAGAAACTCCATCCACCGCCTTTGTCTCATATTCAGCTCTTTCTGATCAAAGAGATATTTGAGACTCTTGTGGTCACTGAATACCACCAGCTTAGCACCATACAGATAGTGCCTCCAAATCTTTAGAGCAAACACCACGGCTGCAAGCTCTAAATCATGGGTAGGATAAGACTCCTCTTGAGGCTTCAGTTGCCCGGAAGCATAGGCAACAACCTTCTTATCCTGCATCAGTACACATCCAAGCCCACGCTTGGAAGCATCACAGTACACCTCAAAGCTTCCCTCAGGGTCAAGAAGGGTCAACATTGGAGCTGTAGTCAACCGTTCCTTCAACTCCTGAAAGCATTGCTCGCATTCATGGGTCCAAACAAACGGAACCCCCTTCCGAGTGAGTCGAGTCAAAGGTATCACTATCTGGGAGAACCCCTGAATAAATCTCCGGTAGTATCTGGCCAAGCCAAGGAAACTCCGAACCTCAGATACGTCCTTGGGTCTCTCCCAAGACATCACCGCTTCTATCTTGCTAGGATCAATTGATACCCCAGCTGCTGAGATCACATGACCAAGGAACTTCACCTCAGATAACCAAAACTCGCACTTAGCCAACTTGGCGTACAACTGATCATTCCTTAAAGTCTGAAGAACAATCTTGAGATGCTCAGCATGCTTTGTCTCCATTCGGGAGTAGATCAGAATGTCATCTATAAATACCACCACAGACTGATCCAAGAAAGGTCTAAATACCCTGTTCATATACTCCATGAACACTGCAGGGGCATTCGTCAGACCAAAGGGGATGACCTGATACTCAAAGTGACCATACCTAGACCGGAAGGCTGTCTTAGGTATGTCAGCAGGCTTGATCCGAATCTGATGATATTCGGATCTCAGGTCGATCTTAGAAAACACCGTAGCTCCCCTCAACTGATCTAGCAGATCATCAATTCGAGGCAAAGGATACTTATTCTTAATAGTAACCTTATTTAACTGTCTGTAATCAACACAGAGCCTCATACTGCCATCCTTCTTCTTCACGAAGATCACCGATGCTCCCCAAGGTGAGACACTCGGTCTGATAAACTGCTTGGACAGCAGGTCCTCCAACTGCACCTTCAGCTCCCTCAACTCCAGAGGAGCCATGCGGTAAGGTGCCACAGATATCGGTCCCACACCAGGAACCAGATCAATGGAGAACTCGATCTCTCTCTCAGGTGGTAGTTGAGTGATCTCCTCAGGAAACACATCTGTAAACTCACTAACCACCGAGATCTGCGACAGATCAACACTTGGCTTATCTTCAACCACACATGTGAAGATATAGCCTTGAGCTCCTTCCCTGAGTGCCTTGCGAGCTTGCAAGACTGATAGGAAAGAGGTGGAACTTGAGCCAGCTCCGTTAGAAGGCACAACAACCCTCTTCTGACAACAGTCCAACATCATGCCATACTTGGCCAACCAATCCATACCCAGAATAATCTCAAGGATAGGCATAGCTAGGCAGTACAGATCAATCATGTACTCTCTGCCATCAAGCTGGAACCGCACGTCCTTGCAACACGTGCTCACCCGACATCTCTCACTAGATGCGATGGTAACCTCCATAGGAGAGGAAAAACTAGTTATAGGCAGCTTAAGCCTATCCGCAAACACCTCTTGAATAAAGGAATACATAGCTCCAGAGTCAAACAAGACTCTCACATCACAAGCATCGATCAGAACCGTACCTCTGATCAAGTCTGGAGCCCTAGCCACCTCTCTAGCATCAACGGTGTACACCCGGCCAGTCGTGGGCGCTGTCATCTCCACGGTAGCAGCCTGTGCACGGCCTCCCGCCTGTGTGCACTCACGGGAAATATGGCCTGGCTGGTCACATCTATAGCAGATGATCTGACCTGAGGGGCACGTTCCCCAGTGCTCCCTCCCACATGCTGGGCACTTTGGGGGTCGCCTCCCCCGAGCTGAACCGCTCCTTGCCCTTACCCTTACCGGGTGGGCCAGTACTGCTGGGCTTCTTCCCCTCCTGTCTGTCTGGGGGAGAAGACTGACTGCCTCCAAAACGCAGGAGCGTGTCCTCGACTTGGCGACACTGCCTCACCAAGCCGTCCATGTCCTGGGATCCGTTACTGACAACCAACACCGCTATGCCCTCTCTAAGTCCCCTCTGGAACTTAGCAGCAAGCGTATCCGCATCTGGTAAGGACCTCCGAAAATGAGCATACTTGGCCAGCTCATTAAACTTGGCCAGGTACTCATCTACAGTCATGCTCCCATGAACAAGGCTGTCAAACTCTGCTTGCTTCTGCTCACGAGCATTCCTGGGGAAATAGCGATCCAGGAAGCAAGCCTCAAACATATGCCAGGTAACAACCTCTCCCGGCCTCTAAGCAACTGAAGTGTGGTGGTCCACCACTCATGGGCATCGCCCTGTAACATATAGGTCGCATAGAGCAACCTCTGGGGATCGGGGCACTCCATCACCGTGAAAATCTTATCCAGAGCCTACAGCCACCGAGCTGCTGCGACTGGATCATAACCACCAAGAAACACTGGAGGGTCATGCTTTCTGAAAGCAACAAGCATCTTCCCTCTGGCTGCAACATCATCAACAGCCTCAGCATGGGACACCTGGTCCTCTCTGACGTGGCTTCCACTAGCCTGATGACGGCTACCGTCACCCTCATGTGTAGGAGGTATAGAGGATGCTTTGTCACCTCCTCTCAGGATCCTCATCTCATCCATCATCTCCTGATTAGCCTTCACCAAGCCTTCATTCACAGCATGGTTAGCAGCCATCTCTTGCTGCATCGCCTCCTGCATCTGCCTATTTGCAGCAAACTCTTGCTGCATGGCTGCCAAGGCAGCCACCACTGTATCTGGTTGGGCATTAGTCGCCCCACTGTTGTTTCTGGATCTCATCATGACACTACACATGCACACCAAACAGTGAGTTGATCAGGCCCACAACTAGTGTCCACACATGCAATAGTCATGCCAAATACAAACAACAGTCAAGAGCCACACACAATATCCATACACAATGCTTCCATCAAGAAACTGCTCTGATACCATAAAATGTAACACCCCGTGTGCACCCGGTGTATTATCATTATGATTATATCAGATTAGCGCTTAATCACAGTAATTAAAACCCTTTGCGGAAGCATAAACCAAAACCATATTTCTTGATTACATTATGTATGGAATATCAAAGCATCTCATCACAAAGCATAAGACAAGCCCCTGCTTAACCAGATCATACAACCAAACCATAGGCAGATAGCATAAATATCTTGAAGATATAAACAGGAGGAAGCATAAACATTACATAACAGAACTGGTTATGTACAAAAAAAAATACACTGTCTAACACTCGAAGTGTCTATACAAAAGAATAAGCGTCCGAGCGCTTTCTGATCCCTAGGATCCTTCCTCACCAGAGGGCACACATAACATGTACAAAAATACAACTCAAAATGCCACATGTGCACACACATGCCTTCCCTCTACAGGGGCACAAAACACCACAAAAGCTGAGCCGAGCTCCAAGCTCTCCGTTGCTGCCTCTCAGACTAGCAGGTATCGTCTCTATTGGGGCCTCCCGCCTTGAGACCGCTCCTCTCTACCAGAAGCATCACCTGAAAGAACATAAGCCCCACACGGGGTGAGATAAACATCTCAGTAAGCTCAAGGTCCTTGGAGGCATCTCCTCCACCCTGGCTCACTCATCATGACACAAGTCATCAGGGTATCACAACCAACTGGGCCTCCCGGCCCTCATAACAATACAATCAATGTATCTAGCTCTATGTACGGCGGACCGAGTCAACGCCGACCTCAGTGTGAAACCGGAATTCACACCCGTGCCATCCCATTAGGAGCTACCCCTTACGCATGGATGCACATATATGGTACCTCCGAGAATAGGCAATCAACCGCGACGGGAGACACCTATCTCTTGGTCTTAGGGGATCATCATCACCCCGGGATCCAATCAACCATGAGCAAACCAAACTAGGAGGTGCGCTCTGCTCCTACGGAGGTCCGTATATATCTAACTGGCCAGAAGATCTAATAACAGGCTTCATACATGTCTCAAGCACAGATACAAGCATATATCACCATGAGTATGCAACAACTAATAATGCATGTATCATGAATGTAACCACTACTCCCTCGGAGTATGGTGGAGCACAAGCAAGTGGGAAACATCCCCAAGGGTCCAAGAACTTACCTGGCAAAGCCGAGCTCTGCGGTTCTTCCCTTGCTCCGTGGCCTACGCCACTAACACCCGCGATGTCACGCCCTAAACAAGGCATACAAACATGTATCAAACATCCATGCAGCCATACAAGGCATAAAGCATAAAGTACGGTTCTCAACCGCCTCAAATGAAAGGAACCACAATCCTTTCCAAGACCATAAAATCGTCTATCTTAAGGTTCAACAAGGCTTACCACTCACAAGCCAACTCATAGACCCTCGATGGTCTATCTCATGCCCACACGGCACTTGAGTCATCACAAGACTCAGTGCAAGCCAACATCAAGAGCTCAAAGCTCAACACAAGCCCAAGGCTCAATGGCTCACACATGGCTTGAACGGCTCTTTCACACACAAAGCACCGTTCCACTAGCTTCCCGAGGCAATCAAAGCGACAAACCAAGGCTCTTGCATGTCAAAACATGGTCAAGCAACTCAGCCCATCTACTAGCATGCATCACAAAGAGCCAAGAAACAAATTTCACCAAACTCACCTTTGAGAGCTAATCCTACATCCTCACAACATTCTAAACACATGTTCCAAAGGACCCAAAGCTAAAACTAGCTCTATCACAAGAGGGTCACTATTCACCCAAAACCCCAACTCATAAATCAAGCGGAGTTTCTTGAGTTTCATACCTCAAAGATGGCAAAGAAGGCCCAAGGACGACTTCTCCTAGCTCGGGTACTCATGAATCGTCGTCGTTCCTCACCGAATTCGAGTTCCACGAACTTCCCTTGAGAAAGGGATTCTCACAATGAGTGGTTTCTAAGGGGAATGGAGGATGGATTCAAGCTCCACAAGTGATTTCCATCACAAAAGGTGTTTAAGGAAGTGTTTTTGGTGAACTAAGGAGGAAAAATGAAGCTTGGAGCTTCAACAATGGAGGTGGGGTGCTGGAGGAAGAAGAAAACCAAGTTTTCCTTCTGAAAATCACGATCCCAGCCTTTTATAGTGGTCTTGTCAGAGCTGCCGCGCTGATCGCGCCAGCTGCATGAACCACAGTGCCATCCGCGCCAATCCCGCGCTCGGGGCGCCAACCTCCAGTGTCTCCGGCGCCACCAGCGCCAGCCTCCGGCGCCAAGAGTGCCATCTACCAGAGAGTCTGGCGCCTCCCGCGCCACAAATGGCGGCACTCGCGCCGGCTGCACAGAAGAACAAGTCTGCTGGGTGGTATGGCGCCACCCGTGCCAGCCTGGCGCCCAAGCGCTAACCACCAGAGACCCTGGCACTGGGAGCGCCACTCCCGCGCCATCAGTGCCGCACTCCAGAAGTTGTGGCGCCATCCGCACCAACCTGGCGCCAGGAGCACCACAGTTCTGCAGAAGAATTCTGCATAAGGTTTTCTGCAGAATTCAGCGTCGTTCGCGCGCAAACTTGCGCCATACGCGCTGGGACTTAGGGTTATCACACTAGGTCAACTCAGAGATACGATTCAATTTTGTTTCTAACTCAATCAACTAATAAATAGTAGGGGAATTTCATTTAATGGTTTGTAGACACTGAACAAAAATTGCAGAAACACAAATAAGAATTGCAAAAAAATACAGGAACTGACATAATTGATGAAAGATGTTACGAAACAGAACCAAGCATATCAATCCAATTCACCAAATTAATCAATTCGAATTATCATAGTTCTTCAGATAATGATCATATTGTGAAAGGTCAACCAATATCATTAGAAGCAATTCAATCAAATTAACTCCTAAATCAATTGAAATCACAAATCAGATTGAAATATCATCCAAACAATCAGTGATTAAAATTCGACATTGGAAAATGAATTCATAACCTAATCCATTTTCAATCCTAAACACATTCATAATCATGAAAATCAAAAATAGGATTGAAGAAGAAGATGAACATTCACACCGAAATTGATATACCACACCAGAACTCAAATTCTCCTTGCTTGGATTGGATCCTTGGATTGATTGATTGTATAGCCTTCCATGATCATCATAAGTGGAAGAGCCTCAAAATTTGTGCAAGAAAAGAGAAGAACAAAGATGAAAGGATGAAGAACAATTGAGAGAAAAAGAGAGAAAAGAGTTTGATCTTAGTAGTAAAAACATAGTTTCCGCCTCTAGACCTTTCCAGCTATTACATCTTGATTTGTTTGGTCCTACCAGAACTATGTCCACCAGTGGTAAGAGGTAGGACTCGTCATAGTGGATGACTACTCTAGATGCACGTAGGTTATATTCCTAAACCATAAGGATGAGTCTTTTGATGTCTTCTTTAAATTCTATAAATGAGCTCAAAACAAGAAAAGAATATGCAATACTTTGATCAGAAGTGACCATGGGGGTGAGTTTGAAAATGAAAGGTTCCATCTGTTCTATGAGGATAATGGACTTCTTCACAATTTCTCAACACCAAGAACTCCTCAACAAAATGGAGTAGTTGAAAGAAACAACAGATCTCTCCAAGAGATGGCTAGAACCATGCCAAATGATAACTCAACCCCTAAGCACTTCTGAGCTTAAGCAATGAATATTGCCTACTGCTATCTTCAGAACAAAATTTATATGAAACCCATCTTGAAAAAGACTCCCTACGAATTGGGAAAGGGACAAAAACCCAACATATCATATTTTCATCCTTTTGGGTGCAAGTGTTTTGTTCTTAATACAAAGGATAGTCTAGGAAACTTTGACTCCAAAAGTGACTGTGGGATATTTCTTGGATATTCTGAAACTTCAAAGCCATTGTACAACTCCAGAACCTTAGTTGTTGAAGAAGTTATCAATATAAGATTTGACAAAAATACGCTTGATAAAGAATTATCAAAGCTAGATGAGTCTTTTGCATATTTATGGCTGGATGATAGCACAACAGTTACTAGCTCGTCCAGACAGGAATCATAGATACTTGTGCCCACTCACCAAAAAGCTCAAGCTGAAATGAGAGAACCTACTAGACACATTATGAGAAGGAACCATCCAGAGGGTCAGATCATAAGCGATCCAGGAGATCATGTGCAAACTAGATTGTCATTAAAAATACAAGGACACACTTCATTGATTTTTGACATGGAGTCCAAACACATCAACTAGGCAATGCAAGACAAAATTGGGTGAAAGAATGCCAGAAGAGCTTGACCAGTTTCAAAAGAATGATGTCTGGTAGCTTGTCGAATTACCAAAAGAAAAGAAGACAGTTGGAGCAAAATGGAAATTTTGTAACAAATTGGATGAAGACGGTGAGGTTGTAAGAAACAAGGAAAGATTAGTTGCTAAAGGTTACTTACAGCAGGAAGGTATAAACTACACAGAAACCTATGCACCTGTTGCACGTTTAGAAGTAATACGCATCTTACTTTCATTTGCAACTTGTAGTAATATGAAGTTGTATCAAATGGATGTAAAAAAACACATTTCTAAATGAGAATGATGGGTGAGTTGAAGTTCTTTCTAGGAGTACAGATAAAGCAAAGACCACAAGGCATTTATATCCATCAAACCATGTATGTAAAATAACTATTAAAGAAGTTCAACATTAGTGAAGCAAAAGAGATGAAGACTTCTATGCAACCCACTACACATCTTGGATTGGATGAGGAATCAACAAAGGTGGACGGGACCTAATACAGAGCAATAATTGGTTCACTACTCTATCTAACTGCGTCCAGGCCTGATATAATGTTCAATGTTTGCTTATGTATTAGATTCCAAAAGGAACCAAGGGAAGTTCATTGATAAGTGTCATATTTTAGTTTTTTTTTGGGATTGGAATGCTAGCATTTATCTTTTGATTTTAATAGTTTTCTTATAAACTCCCCTTAATTCTAGTTGTTTTATATAATGTACATTTATAAATGTTTTTGTTTACAATATGGAAGATTCATCCATGCCTCTCTTATGTTTTGATTATTATTTATTGGAACCAAAAATAGAGCCAAGATGAAGAGTGTTGAGGGTCATTATGAAGACATGAAGTCCTATGTTACGCGCTTGGGCTAATTAGAGCTCTCTTGGGTGATCCTACATGTAGAACATGGGAGATTCAAGGTGAACTTGCCTGGGCTAGCCATCACTCGCCTTGGCGAGTGACATTCCTTCAGCATGAAGTAATCAAATCGCTTGAGTGAATAACACTCGCTTGGGCGAGTGACATTCCTTCAGCATGAAGTAATCAACTCGCTTGAGCGAGTAACACGTGCTTGGGCGAGTTGTACTAGCACCTCTTGGATCAAAATTTCACACAACATAAAAAAGGCATGTAGTAGCTGAAAGAAAAGAGAGAACCAAAGGTGAGAACGACGCGAGGAAGAGAGAGAAGATAAAAAAAGAGAAGTTGGAACTGCAGAGATCAAAATTGACGTGATCGTGGATCACATCCTTCATCATTTCATTTGTTGATCTTGTGCTCCATACCATAAGCGGCTAGTTTCTCCGTAGGATTGGATGTAATCTTTGTACCCTAATATATCTATTTTGATATCTTATATATATATGAATCTTTTTTACTCATTACTGGTGATTTCATTCTATTTGTAATGTTTGATTCTATTTGATCACTAGTTTCATGAAATTGGATTTTAAGTTTGACTGGAAAGTATTCTTAGAATTTGAACTGAATGAATTCACTCTTTACGTTATGTTGCTAGGAATAGAGCATAACATTTTGATTGCGAATAGCACGAGACTATTATTGTAATGCTGAAATGTTTATTTCATATGCGAGGAATCGATATTCAATAAATATTCTTAGGATTCTCGAATGCGAGGGATTGATTCGGGGTGATCTAATGTGTGTGCATTAGAGATGTTGGAAAATGATTAATATGTATTACTTTTATTTAGATACTGAAGATATTAACGATGAAATTCAATCCTACACTTCACTTGAATTAATTAAATCCATTTTATTTGATTTCGTAATTTATGTATTTACGACATGTACCATATTTCTGCTATTTTTCGTTACTTCATTAAACCCATGAGATTTCGATTAAATCTGTTGTACATAACTATTGATATGTTTACTTTTATCTAGAGAAACTGAGTAACTCAAGTCCTCATGGAGACGGTCTCATTTATAAAATTTGTAACCTGGGTCGACATTGGTACGCTTGCCAAAAGTCTAACAAGTTTCTGGCTCCGTTGTTGTGTAACGCCTCCTTTTACTCTCTCGTGCTTGATTGATTTTAGATGAAATCTCGTGTCCACTTCGTATTAGAATTATCTTAGTTTTAAATTTCATGAAAATTCTTTTCGCTTTGCTTGCCAATTCTACTAGTCGTCTATATCATAACCGAATTCTCTCTCTCTCCACGGTTTAATTATAATAAAGTACAGTCTAACAATACAGTCCAAAGTATAGTTCATTATACAGTCCCAAATACATGCCAACGTAAAGTACAAATAATTTAAATCTAGCACAAATCATCAACACATCTTCATCATCTTTTCTTCACAATCCTTCACAACTTATGCTCCATTGTTTCCCTGCTCGCCCAAATAAATTTGGGGTCATCACAGGTGTCAACCACAGACACAAAATAGGGTAAGTTTATGACAACCACAGTTTGAATAAAACATAAAAGAATATATACAAATAATAATAAATACACATGATTCACCCACAGATTAATTCACCCACAAATTAATTCACACCATTTACAGCACACAGATCAAATCATATCATTTATCCAACACACCCAACATACTCATCAACAGATATTCATTCCACATACTCATCATGTGATGCATGTAATGCATGCTCATCTTCTTTATATGATGCATGCTTTCTCAACATCTCATCATCAGTGGCCACAGTCAAGATAGCCTCATCCCAGTGGCACACCTATCCATTCAGTCGGGGTAGGGCAGGAATGTCACCTCCACCTATGTGATCATCATGGTGGTGTGGTCCTCACTGATACAAACTACCCCCCAATTCAGACACCTCTGAACACATGGACTCGGTTCAGCTATCTGATAAACAACTTCACGGCTTAACCCCCCGCAGGGCAACAACTTCACGGCTTAACCCCCGCAGGGCATATGCATATGAAAATGCATGAATGATTCATTTTGTCACTTCTTTACAACTCATGGCATATGCTTTTTAAACAACACGTAAAGCTTCTTTCCTCCATCACATAAAGCTTTACACAACATCTAAGCATACAGCCATAGCTCAACAAAATTCTTGGAATCCATAAATAATCACAACATATTTAACAACACAAGGATTCCAATACTTCATCCTCCTTTGTTTCTTTAGAACATTTCATCAAACATATGATGTGCTTTTATGGAAACACTCAACAACACATGTAATAACACATAATTTTTGCTTAAATCATTCAATCATGCAAATATAATTCAAATCCATCAATAAGATTCAAACCAACAACACTTAAACATATTTCATTCATTGTAACAAATTATCAAATACATGGTGTGCAATCTTGTATTCATAGAATACTTTTAATGAAAGCTACTTAATCATTATTCTTCACAAAGTTCCACATCATTCTAAGATTAAATAGACATATTCCCAACCAAGTTCTAGTGTCAAATTAAATATGGAAACATAGAAAGATTTCGGTCAATTATCAAAATTATAGCAACATATTCTATTAAACAACATATTCTATTAAACAACTATAATTTTAACTAATTATTTTCTTAGAGATAACCATACTACTTCTACTTTTGAGCACCTTTAGATTCAACTTATTTATTCAATACTTATTCCTTAATTTAAAACCAAGTTACTTAGGCAAATAACCATTTAAGCTCTTTGAGACAATTTATCAAACACCTAGAATACCAAGCTTAGTTCTTCATGAAACCATATAAGAATCTTGACATAAATCTTATTCAAACTTTGATTATCATAAACTTCCCATACCTTGTTTTCCTTAAGCCTTTGGATAGCTTTCTTCCTTTGAAGTTGAATGATCCTTGCTCCTAAGGTTGCTAGTGCTTCACGTGAGGTTCCAAGGTATAGGCTTTTGTTTTGTGTTCTATGTAAATGGTAGAATTAGAAAGGAATGAGATAGAAGTGTTTTGGTAATGGATGTTGTACGTATGCCTTCCTCCAACCAGCCCCTAGTTTCGTTTTTGCTTCTTTTTATAGGCTTGTTGGTTTTGATTTTTATTACAAAATATCCTACTAGCTTTCCATGTGTTTCATTTCTCATTGGCTAGCCATTCTCCTCCTTACAAGTGGCTATGATCTTGAACATTCTCAAGGCTTCCCCATTTATTCTTGCACGTTTACTTCCTCTCAATCCCACTTAATTTCCGGTCCTAGTCTTTTGTTGGTGCAAATATCCTCCTTAGTCATAATATCTTACTTTCTACTTGTTTTCTTGTCATTGGCTAGTGCATATTGACCATCCAAGTGTCCAAGTCTTGAAGATTCTTCACTCTTCTCCCTTGTTGCACGTTGGATTTCCTTGCTTGGAAAGCAATCCTCAACTGGTCTCTTTTCTCATGTGGAATGGCCTTAGGTTTAGGGACATTTGGGTTTTTCTTCATTCTTTATTCTTGAGTTTTTCTTCCAAAACCCATTTTATTAAAATACTCACTCTGGATTTGTTAACCATTGCATCTCTTTAAAATTTTAAGAGTATACTTCTATCCCATATATCTGACTTTTGACCGTTGGGATTTTCGAAATAATGCCTAGAACTGTCTACAGGTTCAAAGGAGTCAAGAGGAAGTTTATTTCAAAAAATCTTCTTAATTCATTATTACCTTAGTTTACAAATGGACCAATGGCATGTATCCTAACCTTTTAAGCATCCATGTGTCCATTCTTGAAGTTTTTTTAGAGTTTTTCTCCATTGATCTTGCATCATACGGTCAAGGCTTTATTTAGAAATCCAAATAAATCCAATTTTCCTTTATTACCTATAATAGCTAGATTCTAATTTCTTATTGGTCCATTTTGCATTTAATTCTTAAAATTGCTAGACTAACTCATTTAAAACACTTATTCCTCTCATAATTAAGAGAAAACCCTATAGATTATGTCCATACTTTTCCTATAATTTTCTGATGTCTGAGGTAGCTTAGATTAAGCTCTTTTCAAAATATCTTCCAAAATTCCTAGAAATTCTAGTTCAGAGTTCTCTGCCATCAACCTTGCTAATAATTTGTTATCTACAATCATTTTATCCAATACTGGGGTTCCCACAAATTTCTACAGTCATCTGGTCATTTTTTACCTAAAGGGCATTTTGGTAATTTCACCACTCACCCTAGGGGTATAATCGTCATTTCTAAAAAAAAAAATGTTCAAGGTATCTCTGTAAGTATCACCCTAAGGGTGTTTTGATCATTTTTCAAACATCCAAGAGTATTTATAAAATTTCCTCCTTGAAAATACCTAGGGGTATTTTGGTCATTTTCAAAATGTCCAGGGGTATTTTCGTCATTTTTTCCTAACTTTTATACTGCCTCTCATTAACATTTTACCCTAGTAACTGACTGTAATTCCCAAAATTTTGGGATGTTACAGTTGCGAACTTGAGTCTCTCACTCAGTTCTTTCGGATTTTATTTTTCACTTTCAAAGGACATTTCCATACTTTTGTTGTTTTCTATTTGACTTTGTATAAATTCTCTCTTTTTATATTTTATTTTCGCTAACCTCAATGCTAACAGTTTATTGTAGTTTGTTCTTTTTCCTTTATGCAAGGTAAAGTTCCTGCAGATAAATTTGTTATTTGATCCGGAAATTGCCAAGACTGAAAGGAAGAACAGGAAGAAAAAGAAACAAGCAACCACTAAGTCATCGGGTGAATCTTCTTCCATTGATTCTCCTTCAATTAAAAAGCCACTTGTAATTGATATTATTGTTGATAGAGAAGGAGAACCCAATTAACCAACAAGGAGGACACTCGATGACTATGCTTATGAAAATTAACCAAAGAATTACAACAACATGTTCATTCCTCCTTTCACCAAGAAGGTTGTGGAGTTGAAGCCAACATTGCTCAGTTGGATTACTTCACATCCTTTTGCTGGAATGGATCATGAAGATCCATACACACATTTGTCTACCTTCATAGAGCTATGCAGTACCATGGGAGCTTCTGATGAAGATGCTAAAGTTGTCCACCTTAGAGCTTTTTTGTTCTCCTCAAAGATATGGCTCCAATCACATCCAAACAAAAGTCTCAGCATTTGGGTAAAAGTGGAAGAAAAGTTCATTGCAAGATTCTTTCCTCTGTCCAAATTCATTAGTGCAAAATCAATCATTGCTACCTTTTCCCAAGGGTCTAATGAACCTCTCTGTGAGACATGAGAGAGATTCAAATCTTTACTAAGGAGATGCCTAAACCATGGTTTTGATGATGTCGCACAATTACATATTTTTTACAGTTGTTGGAGACCTCATACAAAGATGATTCTTAATGCCTTGGGTAGAGGTACTATGATGTCCTAAAGCCCTGAGGAAGCAATTGTAATCCTTGACTCCATTGTAGCAAGTGATAATCAGAGTCACCATGATAGGGTTCCAGTTCAAAGGAAAGGTACAATGGAGCTAGATACTCAAAATGTAATTCTAGCTCAGAACAAACTCTTGAATCAACAAATAGAGGTCTTAACAAAATAAATAGGTCAACTTCCTCAACAATTTCAGCAAGGTGGATAACCAAAAATGCACCAAGCTCATCAAGTTCATGAAGTTCTAGGATGTGATTTCTATGGTGCTGACATCAGAATGGCCACTGTTCAGCACCTGGTGACTGTCAATAAGAGAAGGAAGCCCACTATTTGCATAATCAAGGCAGGCCTCAAAAAAACTTTAAATGAAATTATAAAGGATACAGAGGTGGCTCGGGTTCAAATCAGCCTTATGGCTGGAGGCAACAAAATAATAATGCATATTTTGGTTCCACTAACCCTTCTTTTGTAGGTCCTTCTAAATAATTTTATGCAGGTCCTTCAAATAAAGGTCCATAACAACAACAACAACAACAAGTTCAGCCTGATAAAATGTCAAAAATGGAAGATACTCTAACTCAGTTTATGCAGATGTCCATCACAAACCAGAAGAACACTGATGCTTCCATTAAAAATCTTGAAGTTCAGGTTGGATAGCTTGCAAAACAATTTTCTGAGCATGGAAGTGGATATTTTTTTAGCAAACACACAGGTTAACCCAAAGGAACAATGCAAAGCAATTACAACAAGGAGGGAAACTATAATGAAGGAGTTGTAGAAAAAATGATGAAAAAGAAGGAGTTAAAAAAGAAAAAGAGAAAAATGATGAAGTGGTGACTAATGAAAAAGTGGAAGAGAAAGTGGTAAGTGAAGAGGAGAAACCAAAATCAAAGAAACAAGCAACTGACAACGGCAAAGTTGTAGTAAACCATCCACCAGTTTAGCATCTTCCTTATCCACATGCTCCATCAAAAGGCAGTACAACCGTTTCTTAGGCATTTTCAAATGGGTGCAGATTAACATTCCTTTTTCTGAGGCGATGGAGCAAATTCCAACATATGCTAAATTCATGAAGGATTTGCTTACAAATAAGATAAGAATTATAGATGATGAAATAGTGGAGCTAGAGGCTCACCACTGTTGTCTAATTGCAGGAAGCCTGAGCCACAACAAGGGCGTCCAACTAAAAGGACGTAGAAGAAGAACTTCTAGAAGGCAACCTAGTAGTATTTGTAAACTTTGTCTTAAATTGTGTTACCTGAATCTTATGTCTTATTCTTCTGAATTATATTTCTGAACTTTACTTTTGAGTCTTTATTGGAAAATTATGCTTTTGAATGTATATGTTTCAATTTGTATGTTGAGTTATAGTTTTAAATATGTCCATGTTTTGTGTGAAACTATGTTTTAAATATTCTAGTAATTGTGTCATGTTTTTATATGTTTTCTATTTTTAAATGTGTTTGTGATTTTGACTGGTTTATGTGTGCATTTTGATATGTGTACACAGAGGTTTCCCTCTTTTTGGTAGTACACATTAGTGAATAATTTTGTTCTATTAGCATAGTTGTAGAATATATATAACTCTTTCTGGGACTTAAACAAAAAAAAATTCTTAGACATAACATGTTTTGGAAAGAATCAGCAGCCGATGATTTTGAAATTTGCTTTTGAATTGGATTAGAACACAACAAATTGATTTTTGGAAACATTCAAAATGAAAAACAATGAGTGACTTTCCTAAATACCAAATGAATTCAGATGTTTTTGCATGGACTTGATAAAGAACAACTTTTAAAACACTGATTTGATTTGAACATTGAAACAAGCCTTAAGCCATAGTAACTGTGTGCAACCACAGACTTTACATAGAGTGTCCTTATTGATATGTTCTACAATTGATTTTGCATGAATTTCTAATGGTCATAACATAGATGCATGGATATGATTTAGTCATTCTTTCTTTCTTATACATTTTAAGCCACTAGCCAAAAAGTTATTCCAATGTATATTGTTTTACCATTTACAAGTCCTTTGAGCAAACACTTGATATTTTTTTAGAACACTAACCTAGGATAAAAGTTTCCTACTTAACCTTAGGTTAGAAGAGCAAAGGTGTTTTGTTGGGGATTTCTATCATATGGTGGCTAATGTGATGTAAATACTTTGTATTTAAATGTTGTTGTTTAGGTAAATTAAATATTTAATTATAGCATATAAAAAAAAGAAACGAAAAAGAAAAGGGAAACAAGTTCTTTGTGAATAAATAAATGTATTAATTATGTATATTATGTTTTAAACTATACAAAGTTGTTATAAATTTTTTAAGTTGGAATTTGGTATAGGAAGTACTCATAACTTGGTTGAAAAGGGAAAGGATAGGAAGTGATGATTCATTTGAGTTGCTAGCTAGTTTTTATTTTTGCTTCCTATTCTCAAGGTATTTTTGAATATCCAAAAAAAACAAGATTTCCTTCAAGCCAGGCCCAACCCTAAAAGTCCTAAATGATCCATGATGATTATGTACTTTATCTTTGATTTGATTGGAAATGATTTGCAAAATTGATTTATGATGTATCATTGTTGGAATTGACATGAAACACTTGCCTGTGTGAGAGCTATACACTTTTGAGAGGTTTCCCTCTATTTTAGTGAATCAGGTGTTTTCTCTTATGTTCTTTAGAAACAAAATGTGAATTGATCTTAATCTCATTCGGTTCTATGAATTTCATCTTTGTGCTTTCATTTCTCATTGTTGAGTGTTTGAAAAATATTGTTCTGATCACTTTGGAGGTTGATTCTTTGCAAATCATGTTCATAGTTTTTGGTTTAGAAATATTGAAGCATTTTTATATTATACTTATACCTTTGTTATTCGTAGTTTTCTTTCTAAAATTTGCTTGAGGACAAGCAAAATTATAGGTTGGGGGAGGTTGATAAGTGTCATATTTTAGTTATTTTTGGGATTAGAATGAAGCACTTATCTTTTGATTTTAATAGTTTTCTTATAAACTTCCCTTAATTCTAGTTGTTTTATATATTGTACATTTTTGCAGTAAAGTGTATATTCAAATATTTAATTGGAACTTCTAATCTTGGTCTTTTGTTCAAAAGAAAAGAAAGTTTCAGGCTCACAAGCTATTGCGATGCAAACTATCTAGTGATAAAGTCGAAAGAAAAAGTACAAGTGGAAGTTGTCACTTGATAGAAGGCAACCTAGTCACATGGATATGCAAGAAGTAGGGCTCAATTGCATTATCCACTGTTGAAGCAGAATAATGTCAACGACAAGTTGTTGCGCCCAACTTCTATGGATAAAGAATAAGCTTGAAGACTATATTGTCAATAAGAGTAAAATTCCTATTTTCTGTGATAAGAGTTGCTATAAGTCTTTCGAAAAAACCCAACATTGCATTCTAGAGCAAAGCATATAGAAATTAAACATCATTTTATAATAAATCATGTTCAAAATAGTAAAGTGGAATTACAATTTGTACCCACTAATAAACAACTTGCCGATATTTTTACAAAACCATTAATTGAAGAAAGGTTGATTCTGTTAAGGAGTCAACTTGGAATGATCTATATCAAAGATTTATTTAATACTCATATGTCACCCACTAATGCATCTAAGGACACGTCGTCCACTGACCATTACCACACACTCTGTAACACCCCATGTGCACCCGGTGTATTATCATTATGATTATATCAGATTAACGCTTAATCACTTAATTAAAACATGTTTAGCGGAAGCATAAAACCAAAACCATATTTCTTGATTACATTATGTATGGAATATCAAACAGTCCAACACAAGGCATAAGACAAGCCCCTGCTTAACCAGATCATACAACCAAACTGTAATACCTTGAGTTCTAAGCATAGATTTAAGCTTTGTGATTAGGAGGTATAATCATGCATTAGGTTTTGATTAGAGGAAAGCTTAAGAAAAGCAAGAGGCTGTGCCGACCATTTTGCGCGATCCGCGTGGGGTTTGGCGCGATCCGCGTGGGAAGTTCGAGCACATGACGCGATCCACGTGGATATGGTGCTAATCGCGTGGGATGTTAGAATTAGAGTTATGCTTTCGAACAGCTGGCGCGATTCGCGTGGGTATGGCACGACCAGCGTGGGAGGTTCGAATATGGGACACGATCAGTGTGGCTATGGCGCGATCCGCGCAGGAGTTCGAATCAGGGCTGTGGATTCGAACATATGACGCGACTTGCGTGGGTGTGGCACTAATCGCGTGGGAGGTTCGAACATATGGTGCGATCCACGCGAGGTATGACGCGATCCGCGTGGGAGGTTGAATCAGGGCTATGCTTTCGTCCAGTTCGCGTGATCAGCACGGGACACGGCGCAATCCGCGCGAGACTCTCGGGCCAGCCTTATAATAGCTCATTTCAGGACTCGAAAAAGAGGAAAGAAAGGCTTCTTCTTCCTCCTTCTGCCCTAGACCTCCATTGTTGACACCCCCAAGCTTCCTAGAGCCATATATCTTGACCAAAACACTTTCTTATGGCCTATTCTTGTGAGAGAAACATTTGGGAAGCTTGAATCATTCATCATTTCTCTTGAGAAACCCCTTTTGAGTGAGTTTTGGAATCCCCAAAGAAAAGCTCAGAGAACTTGAGAGTGGCTGAGACCCATTGCGTGGAAAGGGCACCAGAGCTCGAGGAGGTTGTCCTTGGGTCTTCTTTGTCGCCATTGAGGTAAGAAACTCAAGTTCTCCGTTTGATTTTGAGTTTGGGGGTTTGCATGAACAGTGACCTATATGTGATGGGGTTAGAATTAGCCCAAGGTCCTGTAGAGAATTATGTTCAAGGGGTTGTGTTGATGAGGGTAGAGCCTTCGAAAATCCTTATTGATGAAGTTTGATTTTGGCTTTGAGTTGCACATGCATAGAGAAAGGGCTGAATGTATGATTATTGTGAACCCTAGAGTAGATGATAAAGTTGCTCTTGGGATAGTATAGATGTTGTTTATGAGCTGAATTGAGTTGTAATGTAAGCTTGGATTGGATAAGGCTAAAGCGAGGATGTGCTTTGTGTTAGCCTGAACAGAGTCTTAGGAGAGGCTCTGGAGCCTTGGTTAGGCTGAGAGGGATCCTAGTGAGGGTCTGAGAATCACTTGTAAAGTGATTAGTTATGGATTCTATAGAAAGGATTGTAGTTCCTTTCGTTCTAACGGCTTAGAACTGTTATTGATACACTATGTGTTTGCTTATGTAGGACGTGAGCTTGATACCTCTGGTGGTGGTGGCCACGATACCGGGGAAGCCAGTGTTTTGCTTAGAACAGGTAAGCTCTTGGTCCTTACATATGTGTCCTTGCTGTGTTCCACCATGCTCTTGATGGAGTGATGGTTCCGTTGTGAATGCTTACATGTATATGGAAATTGTATATTGTGTGATTGATTGTTGAATGGATGTGTACGGCGTTGACATGCTGAAAATGTGATTTGAACCCTGTGATGGGGGAATGATATGTATTGATTTGAGATGCTTGGAATGGAATGTGATATTGTGGTATGAGCTTGATATGTATGATTATGAGTTGTTCCGCCTGTGATAGGCGTGGTTGACTATTAGATTGACTGTGAATTCTGGGAATGAATGGATACAATCCTATGGTAGTAGGATAGATGACTTGAGATTGAGTAAGACCTGCTGTGAGATGTTCCTATGATATAGACGTAGCCTCCCAAATGGAGATGTTCCTATATGCACAGATGTAGCCTCCTCAGGCAATTGTGTTGAGATAGATTATGAGATGTTCCTGTTATATAGATGTAGCCTCCTAAAGTGGAGATGTTCCTATATATATACAGATGTAGCTTCATATAGATTGTGGAGACGCTAGTATGAGATGTTCCTGTTATATAGATGTAGCCTCCTAAAGTGGAGATGTTCCTATATATACAGATGTAGCCTCATACAGATGGTTGATATCCTGGCATGAGATGTTCCTAGTATATAGATGTAGCCTCCTAAGTGGAGACGTTCCTATATACCTAGATGTAGCCTCTGCAGGATAGTGATTTATGCTATGAACGGTTGTGGGTCGTGCTTAGGGCACCTGATTATTGACAGGTGGATGTGGATTGAGATTTCTGGCTGCTTGATGATTGTCTGGATGATGTTCTGGCATTGAATCTGAAAATGTTGGTGTTGGATATACTATTTCTATGTATATGTTGGAAAGTGAACCAGGGGAAGGAAATACCTTCAAGGGCCCTGAGTTTACTGGGATTTTATATCTCACCCTGTTTGTGGGACTTATATTCTTGCAGGTGAATCCTCAGGAGGAGCAGATAGATCCCAAGGCAAGAAGCCTATGCAGGGATAGCTGTGATTTGTAAACCTTAAGCCTAGATGACTTGAGCTTATGGCTCTGATGTTTTGTATTCGCCTTTGGTTTTATTTTGTACCCTGAGGGGAGATATATGTACAGTTTTGTACTATGACATAAACACTGTGTATATTCACCATATTATAATGTATAGTGGTTATGTTAGTGACGATTGATGATGTCACTCTTATCTTATGCTTCCAAACTGCTCAATTTCTGATGATTATTGTTAATGTTAGTAATTAAGGCAGGTTAATGACCCTGGTTTTGTATGGGGCGTTACATTATGGTATCAGAGCAATTTTGGTAGGGAAGCAATATATATATATATGGTGAATTGTGTGTTTTGTATGATTGTTCTGGATGCTCATTATGATTGTTGCATGTGTGACTGTGAGAGTGAGCCTGATCAACTCACCCTTTTATGTGATATGTGCAGTACCATGGTGAGAACCCGGAACAATGGGGGTGAGGCGGGTGCAGATGAACACCCTAACCCAGTGGTAGCCGCCTTGGCCGCTATGCAGGAGGAGATAGCTGCAAGCAGGCAGGCTAATGAGGCCTTGATGAAGGCCAATGAGGAGTTGATGGCTGAGTTGAGATCTCAGCGTAGGGAAGATAGAGCACCTTCTCCACATCCTGTACCTGAGGGCGAGGGTAGTCGCCAGGCGGGTGGAGCTAGCCATCTCGGAGGAGGACCTTCACAGTCATATTTGGAGGAGGAGACTGTGGCTAGAGGGAGGATGCTTACAACTTTTCGTAAGCATGATCCTCCAGTGTTTCATAGGGATTATGATCCCGTGGTGGCGGCCCGATGGTTGCAGGCTTTAGAGAAGATATTTATTGTGATGGAGTGCTCAGATCATCACAGACTTCTCTATGCCACTTATATGTTAAATGGAGACGCTCATGAGTGGTGGGTTACCACAGCAGAGCTGATGAGAGGCCAGGGGGAAGCTATCACATGGCGGGCTTTTGAAGTCCAGTTCCTGGACAGATATTTTCCGCGAGATGCCAGAGAGCAGAAGCAGGCGGAGTTTGAGACTCTGGTCCAAGGACAGATGTCAGTTGACCAGTATTTAGCTAAGTTCAATGAGTTAGCCAAATATGCTCATTTCAGGAGGGAGTTGCCTGATAATGAGGCGCTTGCAGCTAAGTTCCAGAGGGGACTTAGAGAGGACATTGAAGAGAGGATAGCCGGCAGTGGGTCCCGAGACCTGGGGAGCCTTGTCAGACAGTGTAGGCAGGTGGAGGATATGATCAGGAGGCGACGTGGCAGTCACCCTATTCCTCCTAGTAGACCAGATGTGAGGAGATCCAGTGGTGCAGGCCCAGTCGGGAAGGGCAAGGACAAGGATCTGAGAGTTTCTTCCTCTTCAAGCAGATTTAAGAGGAGCCAGAGAGATAGACCACCGAGACCAGGCCCAGGTACGAGATGTGCTACTTGTGGGAGGACTTACTGGGGTGCGTGCTCTACTGGTATGTTGGTGTGCTTCAGATGTGGCAAGCCTGGCCACTTTGCTAGACAGTGCCCACAAGCCAGAGACCAAACCATAGCTGCTCCTGTGATCTCAGCAGCACCCACCACAGGCCGAATTTATACAGTGGATGCGAGGGAGGCAGCTAGATCTCCAGATTTGATTAGAGGTATAGTTTTGATTGGCATGTGTGATGTTAGAGTATTGTTTGATTCTGGAGCCACTCACTCGTTCATCAGTGATCACACTGCTCTAGGACTAGACTTGCATATGTTCAGGCTTTCTTCTCCCATGGAGGTGACCACAACCTCTAGAGAGCAGTGTAGAGTGGAGATATGTTGTAGAGATGTGCACTTTCTGTATGATGGCAGAGAGTATAGTGTGGATCTTTATTGTTTGGCGATGCCTACCCTTGAAATTATTTTGGGTATGGATTGGTTGACCAGATATGGGGTCATGTTGGATTGTTGTCGTAAGAGAGTGGTTGTGCCTTCAGAGGATATTAGCCCGAGTTCAGTGGCATTCCTTTCAGTATTACAAGCCCGTAAGGAGCTGAGAGGAGGAGCTCAGGGGTATATGTTGTTGAGTGCAGAGGTGGAAAGACAGGGAGTGGATATGTCTGAGATCCCGGTGGTAAGCGAGTTTGTTGATGTATTCCCTGAGGAGATTACACAGCTTCCACCGGACAGGGGAATAGAGTTCTCCATTGATTTGGTTCCAGGTGTGGGACCCATATCCATAGCTCCTTACCGCATGTCTCCCTTAGAGTTAAAGGAATTGAAGGCACAGATTGAGGACTTGTTGTCCAAAGAGTTTATCCTGGCATGAGATGTTCCTAGTATATAGATGTAGCCTCCTAAGTGGAGACGTTCCTATATACCTATATGTAGCCTCCGCAGGATAGTGATTTATGCTATGAACGGTTATGGGCTGTGCTTGGGGCACCTGATTATTGACAGGTGGATGTGGATTGAGATTTATGGCTGCTTGATGATTGTCTGGATGATGTTCTGGCATTGAATCTGAAAATGTCGGTGTTGGATATACTATTTCTATGTATATGTTGGAAAGTGAACCAAGGGAAGGAAATACCTTCAAGGGCCCTGAGTTTACTGGGATTTTATATCTCACCCTGTTTGTGGGACTTATATTCTTGCAGGTGAATCCTCAGGAGGAGCAGATAGATCCCAAGGCAAGAAGCCTATGCAGGGATAGCTGTGATTTGTAAACCTTAGGCCTAGATGACTTGAGCTTATGGCTCTGATGTTTTGTATTCGCCTTTGGTTTTATTTTGTACCCTGAGGGGAGATATATGTACAGTTTTGTACTTAGACACAAACACTATGTATATTCACCATATTATAA
>PYAF01000419.1:70985-124502 GCA_007407185.1 Glycine tomentella
CTCAGGAGGAGCAGATAGATCCCAAGGCAAGAAGCCTATGCAGGGATAGCTGTGATTTGTAAACCTTAGGCCTAGATGACTTGAGCTTATGGCTCTGATGTTTTGTATTCGCCTTTGGTTTTATTTTGTACCCTGAGGGGAGATATATGTACAGTTTTGTACTTAGACACAAACACTATGTATATTCACCATATTATAATGTATAGTGGTTATGTTAGTGACGATTGATGATGTCACTCTTATCTTAGTATATTCACCATATTATAATGTACTTAGACACAAAACTCTAGAATAAAATTTCTACAAATTTTAGAAGATGATAACTTTGAGGTTGTATTTAAGAAAACTCAAGCATCAGAAAAATATGGAAAAATGGTACATAAAATCTATAGAAATTTCTATTAATTATAGGATGAATAGACCTATTTAATAAAATGGTTTAGTAATTTTGATGGTCAGAAGAAGTATAGACCAAATCAAAAATAAGATAAAGATGTAGTCTAAAATGAAAGGTTTATGTATTGCCCTGGATAAGACTACTTGGGATTAATTTAAACTATCATTGGGATAAATTCTTAGGAACATCTAGAATTCTAATATTCAAAATTTTCTTTAGATAAAAGAATTCAAATTAAATTGGATTTCTTTTTAAGAAAATACCATATTGAAACTAGATTTTTATTCATCATAAAAAATGACCACATGTAGCATGAAAGGAAGAAAATTTTTTATTCCTTCCCTTTGAGCTTGTCATTCACATGGAGAGGCATGGAGAATGAGGAAGAAGCTTCTTGAATTTAGCCACTTGGAAGATAAGCCATAGGATGAAAACAAGTGGCAAGACACTTGTATGGCATGGATGCAAGGTAACATAAAAATCAAGCCAAGATTTCTCTACACTCTTCCATCTTGCACGTGGACAGATCTAGACATTATTTCAATAATCCCAACGGTCAAAAGTTACATATGTGAGATATTAGTGTACCTTTAAAATTTCAAAGAGATCCAACGATTAACAAATCCCGAATTAGACTTTTACTAAAACAGGTTTGGGATAAACTCAAGAATGAAAGAAAAAGCATAAAAACCTTCATTGGCAAGCTACTCCACGAAAATACAAGAAGGAAGGAGAATTATTGAGAACCTTCAAGAGTTAGGACACTTGTATGGAGGAGAATCAATAGCCTTTATGATTTGGCCACTTGGAAAGTAAGGCCATAATGACTTAGGAAATTTTTTAGCTTCCAACTACTATATAAAGGATGAAGGCTTTGAATGGAATTCATTTTCAAGATACTTCCTACACCTCTTTCTCTCACGTGAAACCCTACCTTGAATCCTTTCCATTTAATTTTCATCTTTCTCTTTTCTAAGCCTAAAACAAGTAAGAAAGAAACTCCACCATCTTGACAAAATTTCGTGAGAAACCTAACAATCTTAGGAAGAGTTTTGACAAGCTTAGAAGAAGGATATCAAGGCTTCATCTCTTAGAGGATTCTCCCAAGGAAGGAAGGAAGGAAGGAAGCCATTTATCCATTCTGTTTTCAAGATTTAAACTCATTTGAGGTAGGTGAAAGTTAGTTTCATTTATCATTTGATTATTGAGAAAATTCGTATGGTTGTAAGCTGAATTTTGGACTGTTTTGAAATTTCCATATCTCCCTCTATACTTAACCAAACGAGATGTTTGACCACTCATTTTAAAGCTTAGGATGTCCTCTATGTTTCCTAAAATATGTGACCAAAATAAGTAGTGAATCATGCCCAGAAATTATTTTAGCTCAAGCTGTCCGAAACTGTCCACACCCAAAACAGCTTCTACCATCCGTTTTAAAAAAATTATTTCTCTCTCATTTCTTATTCAAATTAGGTGTATAATATATGGAATTATAGATGTCAGCTATAACATATAAAAATTTCAGCTAAATCTAGATTGTTTACTGCTTGAAATCATGAAAACACTAGGAGATGTTAGTGTAGAATTTTGATACTGTTGGCAAATTTGAAGTTCTATTTGTAAAATATTATATCTAGAGTTTTATAACTTCAATTGAGGCATGTGATACCTTTTTAGAAAGCTTAGTAAGTTTAGTTTAACATACTAAAAGATAGGGATTTAATAACTGTTAGATGAGTATAGATTATAGGAAGAACCAAACCATATATAGTAAAAAATCTTGTTGTTATGATGTTCTTTGTTATGATTTTCTTTGTGATGATGAAATCTTGATGTTTTGTGGCATAATTGTATGACATGAGTTATGTAGCTTTGCATGTCATTGAGCATGTCATGTACATTAAGAAAGATAAAAAGATAAGACCTAAAGGGTGATATGGTTAAGCCGAGCACGACCCTGATGGTGCCCAAATGGTGATACGGTTAAGCCGAGCACGACCATGAGGGAAAGACTAAGGAAAGATAATACCTGAAGGGTGATATAGTTAAGCTGAGCACGACCCTGATGGTACCTAATGGGTGATACGGTTAAGTCGAGCACGACCCTGCGGGAAAGACATATTAACCCAAGGGTGGTACAGTTAAGCGGAGCACGACCCTATGGGACCCCAAAGGGTGATACAATTAAGCTGAGCACGATCCTGTGGGAGCAACCTAAGTCTAGTAATGAGCTCATTGTCTAGTTTAGGGTATTAAAGAGTAAAATAATAAAGGTAAGCTATACATTGACATGATTGAAAATGATGCTTGCATTAATGATGAAGTATGAGATTATTTTTAAGTGTTTGTGAATAAAATGAATCTACTTTGGGTTATATGTTTATGAAATTAAAAAATCATCTATAATTGTTCACATGTTTTCTTAATAAACCGAAGTAGCTGGAATGATGACGATGACACTGTATGATAAGAAAATTTTCACCTACTAGGAATTCTTTGGAATTCTCACTGTTTTAGTATGTTCCCCTGTCATTCCAAACAGGTAAATCGAAAAGAGGAGCTATAGAGTGAGGACAAGTTGGAAGATTTCTTTTAATATTGTGGACTTGTAGCATTTTGTTATATGCTTTGTAATATATAGACATTACTACTATTGTAGGAAATATTACTTACAAGTTATTATTAAGTTGTAGTTTATTAAAGAGATCAAAAAGTCTCTACAGGCTCAATATAAGCGTAATTTTCTAATATTGAGATAAGTTTTTCTTAACCAATTTTGGTTAAAAATTTTACGTTAGAAAAGTTAACATCTTCTAATTACGTATTATGACCTAGGCATAATATAGCAATTAGAAGGGTGTTACATCTTTTTTGTGTATTAATAACATAGGTTTCTTAAGGATTTTCTAGGATAGGTGTTCCTAGAGGAAAGAGTAGGGATAAGTGTTCTCTATGTCTTGATCACAGAGATTCTAAGTATGTTAGAAGTCTCGTTCTTAATCTAGGTGTGATTAAGAGTGGTTGTGTAATAAGCTTGTAAGAACAATTTATTATTAGTAGAACTCTAACCTTTGTGGTTGGAAGAACTGGATGTAACTTCTCAAGGGTGAGAAGTGAACCAGTAAAAATCCTTGTATTGACTACTTCTTTCTAATCTTTTCTTGCTGTTATAGTTTGTCATTCATTGGTGCAACGTTTCTTATTCAATAGTAAAAGTTATTTTTGTTGATTGCATTCTTTAAGTAGTGGTGTTTGATTGGTTGAAAGTTTTCTTGGATTGTTTTGTGATACGATCTTGTTAACTCAGATTGTTTAAGAATTTTTAATTGTCCAATATCAACCAATTCATCCCTTCTTGGTTTCTGTGTGTTGTTCATATTGTTTTTAGAAGTCTCTTAAGAGAAGGACTATTTCCCTTCAGTGAACACAAGGTAATGTATGTCATAGCATGGGATTTGCCCAGAGAGGTAAAGAAACAATAGGACTAACCAAACCAAGAGGGCGTGAATTGGTGTAAAATCAAATCATCAAAAATAGTTTTAAAACTTTTGTGGCCCAATGGATCGTATCACAACTTTCTTTTAAATCAATATTGAATCAATCACCTGAACATAGTACCCTTTTTGTTATAGTGCATCAATTTGAATTATCTTTGAAACTTAGCAAATTGATAAAGAATGCAATAGAGAGATAAGGGTTAAAGAGAAGATAGAGAACAAGATTTAAACTGCTTCACTCTTTATTTCTAGAGAAGCTTATCTAGCTATCTAATTTAACTCGAATTAGATTTTCACTATGCAATGTGAGTTTTACAAGCAATTTCAAATTCTACCTAGAAAATGAAACTTAGCACCCAACCATAGGGTCCTTAGTGAACCTAATCCTAGGAGAAACCCGCTCTCAGCTTCAAACTAGAAACACCTATTCTAGCATGCAATAAAACTCTTGCACATGTAGTAACAATGTGTAAAAGGTATATGAAATAGAATCAAGGAGAGATACAACCTTTACATTCAAATGCAAAAACAAAAAACTTGATTGAATGAACCTCTCTTGATCTCAAGTGTGTTTACAACTCACTAATCACATAAACCTTAGAGAAACATTGCTTTAGAAAGCTCCAAGAAACGAAAACCGAAGTTTGTAAGTTGTAAAACTTTGTTTTTTTAAAAAAGTGAGAACACAAGAAAACAATTATAATCGCCTGTAATCGATTAAATTGACAATGTAATCGATTATTTCATGGAAGTAATTGATTACATTTCCCATTTAATTGATTAAAGTGTTTTTCCCTAATTCTAGAAAACATTTAAGAATAATGTAATCGATTAAAGTGTTATTGATCACTTTTGGGAACACTTTCAAGAACGATGTAATCGATTAATATATCCTTGTAATCAATTAAACTAGAGACCAAAAAAACAGTCATGGTTTCAATTTGAACTGTGTAATTGATTACAAATATATGGTAATCAATTAAACCAGAGTCATGATTTCTCTACAAGTTCTCAAAGATTAATGTAATTGATTACACACATGCGGTAATCGACTAAATCAATGAGTTATATAGCACAAATGATTTTTCTTATTTTAGAAACTATTTTCCTACTTTTATATGATAATGCATGATGTATACATAGATTGACTAACGATAATAAGCAACAAACAATACAAATGCCACTTAATCTGGAGTTAGGCATATAAAAATTAAAACTCTTCTTAGTCTTAATCTTCATGTTACCCCCTATATCTAACAAGAGGATCGTCGGACAATGCTCGTAAAGACATGTGAGAGAAGTCTTGACTGTTACACATGGTGGAAGAAACTACAAGTTGATCAAAAGATGATCTTCGCCCTACGACAAAGACATGGATATGTCAATTGTTCCAAACTATGATGATCTCATATTGGTGAAAACTTTTATTAATAACAAGGGGGTACATAAGTTATCAGTGGATATAGACAGTTCTATGAACCTAGTGTTCTACGATTTCTTTAAGAATCTTAGAATCCTATAGTTAGAGCTGCTCCCCGTTCTTTGTGGCAAAACATTAATGTCGTTCTTCACGGTAAAGGCAACAACATCGAAGATGGGAACATGATCGGTTGAGGGTTGAGGAAAACAGTGGAGAGTCATCAGAGGAGGTGGAGGCTTGTTGGAAGCGAGGGAACTTTGAGGTGAAGTGGAAAATTTGATGCAAATGGTGCATAATAAAATAATACAGCTTAGATTGATCCAATGGTTGTGAATAAAGGTGGTCCACAATAAAATTGGCTGTTATAATTATAAAAGTATTCATAAAATAACCTATTTTCTCGCATGACGACAAGTGTGACATTTTTTATTCTTAACTTAATGGAACGAAACGAACCCTCGCATTATGTTTGTTCGAGACAACAACAATATCGCATCGCATAGGGTTTGAAACTTCGCGAGTCCGCCCCTCACGTTTGAATAGATAGAAACCAAAGAACTCTAACGTTACCATTTCTCTCTCTCTCTCTCTCTCTTAAGCATTTCTTCCATTTCTGAGCGTTGCAACAGTTCACTCTTCAAACCCTTCTTAGTGAAACCCTCTTCTTGGATCTGCAAATGCCTACCGCTTCGATCGTCAATCCTTCGCTAAGGTGAGTCACCGCTTCGCTATATTCGTTTCCTCTTTTTTCCGATTACTTCCGTTTGAATGTGTTTTATTTGTTCTTATTTTTTCTTCTTCTGGGTATTGTATAAATGGGCTTTAGATTCTTGAAACTTATTAGATGACAGAGAGAGGAGTAAGTAGAAACTTGGAACACTACTAATTTTGTTAACTAGTTTCTTGGAAATGGGTTTCTAGAAACTTTAAAAGAATAATTGGACTATCTAATCTGTTATAAAGATGTGGGGTTTTGTAGGAAAATGAATTTGTGGTTAGGAATTTTTTAGAGTCCATTTCGCATGATTCTTTTCTTCTGTTTTCTGATCACTTCCGTTTGAATGTGTTTTATTTATTCTTTTTTGTTTCTCGCCGTGTATGTTTTGAATGGACATCGTCTCCGTTTGTGTATTGTTCGAGGACTTTCTGATTGAACCAGGGGAATCAAAGAGGGTTTGAGGAAAGATTGTAAAAACCTAGAAAGAGAGTGAGAGAAAAAATGAAAAGAGAAAAGGGGAGAGAGATGAGAAGGGGCAAAGTGAAGAGAGAGAGAGAGAGAGAGAGAGGTGACTGGTGGTGATGGAGAGGTACAATTCCTGGAATTTGGTGTGAGGTTGGATTTGTTTTCACCTTCTTGGGTCAATTGTTCCCTTTTGGGTTTAAACTCTTTCACTGTTGGGAGATATAAGGTAAATGTGGGTTGGATGGTTAAGGGAGAAAGAAAGAAGGGAAAGATTGCGGGTTCGATCCCCTCTGCTAACAAAACCTAACATTCTAACAAACTAACCTTTGCTGAAAAAAAAAAAACTCTTGCACTGTTTCTCTTTTCATAGTTGAGGTTGAGGTTTCTTTTGTTTTTAAAATTCTAAATTATGTGTTTGACAAAAAATTCAGTTAACTTAAATATCTAGTACAGTCCAAGTATTAGGACACCAGTATATATTTATATATATTTTTAATTTCTGAATTACTTTTTGGTTAGTTTATTTTGTAGAAGATATGTTCTGATTTTTCTCTTCAGTTAGTTTTGTGCAGTTTATTCCTGTGGCCCCTTGGAAGGGGATTATAATAATTTGGAGAACCAACTTTGAAAAGAGTTGCAATCCAGTGAGAATTGGGGTATGTGCTTTTATTTGTATGCCAACAACCTATGGACGGTGAGCAGAGCATGGCTGCTCCATCTCATGGGCAAGTTGATGGTGCTCAGAAAGTTAGAGCATTACAGGGGTAATTTTGAAAAAACTGTCTCAAAATCTTACACTATTTTATAATACATTTGTTCTTTTGAGCTTAGGACACAACAAAAACTAGTAAGATTTGTCTAGATGAGGGAGTTTTGAGGGGAAGGAGAAAACTTTAATTTTGAATTGAGATTATTTTAATTGAGAAACTAATGACTATTATGTAGCCTTTCAACCATTCCTTTTGAGAGATTATTTTAATTGAGATTATTTTGTAATGCTTTAGGATTCTCTCGATAAGAAATAAAATAAATTATATTTCCCCTCCAATTATACCCTTGGCAATAAAAATTAGAGTGAGAGGTTATTTTTTATGCTCCTTTTGTGTCTCTATAGCTATAAGGCAATTTTTGTCAATGATTGGTGCTTTCCAACCTTTTAACTGTTGACATGTTTATCTTTAGAGAGTTATATTCCTTCTAAAGGGATGTTTTGTGGGTAAGATTTATCAAAATGTTGTTTTCTAGATTCAAAATTACTACATTATTTACCGACAAGGGGTTGAAATTGAAATACTTTCAAAATTCTAGTTTACCTTCCTGCCTTACTGTTCTTTCTATTGAATTGAAAATGTTCAGTTAAGTTGGTAAAAACATTAGGGTTTTTCTTCTTTGAGACACTAATGGTAAGGTTAAGTGAATTTTTGGTAACCATAAAATATCTATTTGTAGGAGGACTACTGGCCCTACAAGGCGTTCTACAAAAGGGCAATGGACACCGGAGGAGGTAATTTTTGGGATAGTTTAATATAATTAGTTTTTCTTAAGTTTAGAAACGGTGTACTTATGCTAGAAAATATGTAACTAAGCTTATTCCTCTATAGCTTGGTTGGTAATGTTTTCCTTTCTTTTTCCTTTTAATTTTGAAGATTATAAACTTTAATGATAATTATACATAAAATAAAAGTGTAAGTCATGTTATTTTTTGTCCTGCAGGATGATACCTTACGGAACGCTGTTGAGAGATTTAAAGGAAAAAATTGGAAAAAAATTGGTAATATATTGATTTCAATTTGTTCTTATTGATTGTACATATTCATGACTCACTGCCACTAGCATCCAGTGTGTGCTTAAATCACTTTGGATGTCTCCAATACTTGCTTTATATACCCGAAATGAGCTTTCTTCAATTAGACATTTGTTGAGTTGATTTAAATGAAATGAAATGAAAGCCTATGTATTGTTTGGGGAGGGATTCACTTTATTTTCCTTGGTCAGTTTCTAATGTCAACTCTCACCTAATCCCATAGTAGTTAATAGTGCCGCTCCTGAAGGGTGCGTCGTGTCGCACCTCAATGTTGCGGTGGTCACACTGGTTTGTAGCTTATCCAAGTTTTTTCATAATGTTTTGTGTTTGCCTGTCTAATTGCCAAATATACGTGTTTGTAGCGGAATGTTTCAAGGATAGAACTGATGTGCAATGCCTACATAGGTGGCAGAAAGTTTTAAATCCTGAACTTGTCAAAGGTCCCTGGTCTAAAGAGGTAATCTCTTCTTTCCATTTCTTTTGTGCTAATTTTATCTCTACATATTGAAGTTATTCTTTTTCCCTTTTCCTTCCTTTCGTAACCCTAAATGGATAATTATCAACATGGTATTGGAACTTATTTGATCGTATTGTCTAGAATTTCAATCATTGTTGCCTCCATTCTTATCAACTTTGTAGCTAGATATCTATTATTAACATGCTTGTTTAATCCGAATATAAACAGGAAGATGAAATAATTATTGAATTGGTGAAGAAACATGGGCCTAAAAAGTGGTCAACTATAGCACAACATTTACCTGGACGTATTGGTAAGCAATGTCGAGAAAGGTATGGTTATTGGATTGGATTTCTACTAATTTTTTCATGTATTCATTGGAGTATCTTTGTTCACAAATAATTTTTTCTCTTTAGATCATTTTATCCTCATTGTTAGAATATCTAGAAAACATCTCATTATATCGTTATTGTATCTTTTAAGAGAATTTTATGTATGTAACTAGTTGTTAAGTTTACATCATTGTCCTTTCCTCAATACCTACATTGTTGTACCACCAAATACTTTGGACCCCCTTGAATAATTGGATTTGCTCCTCATAAGCTGTAGGTTCAAATCTCTAGCAGCACCATTCCAACAAGCTCTTCAAGCTGATGTTCATTCCATCCACCCTGCCAAGTTACCATTTTAAAAATGTTTATCTCTGAGATGCTTTCAGCTCAGTAAGTTGCTTTAGCTTGTGGGGATAGTTTTTGAATATCTAGAAAATATTTTCATTAAGAGTCTAGTACTATGATAAGAGTGGGAGGTGGGGTAAAAGTAAAACCTATTCTAGGGGGTTTATATAGTGATATAGCAGTTATAGCAGTTAGTATAACTAAAGCTATAAATAAATGAGAGGCAGTGGGAAAAAGGCACCTGAGGGGTAAGGAGGTTGTTGTTCCTCGAATAAGCACCAATTGTAACTGTAGGAGATTACTTTCTTTCTATTGTAATATGAATCTTCTTATTCATTCATTCAGATTGAAACCCAAAGGGTTCATTATATACAACTAATTTTTAATACTTTAGAATATTTCACAACTTATTCTAATACTCTAGAATATTCCACAACTAATTCTAATATTCTAGAATATTCCACACTCCCCCTCAAGTTGGGAGATATATATTAATCATTCCCAACTTGCTAATTAAATCCTCAAAGGTGGGCTTGTGTAATCCTTTGGTAAGAATATCCGCCGTCTGCTCTTTGGTAGGTATATATGACAAACATACACTACCATCCTCCAATTTTTCTTTGATAAAATGACGATCAACCTCCACATGTTTAGTTCTGTCATGGTGAATTGGATTTTGAGCAATACTCTAGAATATTCCACAACTTATTCTAATACTCTAGAATATTCCACGAATATTACACAACTAATTCTAATATTCTAGAATATTCCACACTTTCATTTTCCATATCTGATCCAATCTTATCAACTGGTATCAGAGCTCCAATCTTGGGGCTGTGAAAGGTGAATGGGATCGAAGAATAGTAACAAGATTGCGAGGCTAGAAGAAACCCATGAAGCTACCCAGCTGAATTGCGAGGCTATGGAAACCAATTGGGTTGCGATCGAAACCCGATTGGGCTCAATCGAAAGTGCATTGTAGAAGCTCGCTACAACCTGTGAGAAGTCGGGGGTGGAGGAAAGGGTTCAGACGAAGGGGGCAAGAGGCAAGGATTGTGCAGGAGACGATGAAGGAGCAAGACAATGGAGGGACATTGAGATGCCGGTGTTCGCTGGAGAGGACCCAGTGGTTTGGGTGTCGAAGATCAGAAGATATTTTTGTCTCCAAACAGTGAGGGAGGACGAGAAGCTAGAGGCGATTCTGGTAGCCATGGATGGGGAAGCATTGGCTTGGTTCTAGTGATGGGAGTCTTGGAGTTCGAACCAATCTTGTGAAAAATTCAAGACTGCCTTGGTGCAGAGGTTCTAGAGCACAAATTTGGGAAGTCCGTTCCAAGCTTTGCTAGCCTTAAGCCAGGAGGATTCTATACAGGGCTACATTGGGCTCTTTGAGAAGCATGTAGGAGCCGAAAAGGGATTGGAAGAGATTTTTCTAATGGAGGTGTTTGTGAAGGGTTTGAAGGAAAAAATTGGGACAGAGGTAAGGTTGCATGAGCCCAAGACATTGTTGGATACCATGTTAATTGCAAGGCAGGTAGAGGAGAAGAATAGAATTCTGTGTAATTTACCCAGAACTGGAAAATGGAATCAATCTTTTCAAAGGTCTAGTTCTTTAGGTCCAAGAAGTGGCAGAGACTGGCAGCAGGGCAGTAGCAAGGTGATGGAACCAGTGGGTCTGGCTAAGACTGGAGGGGAACCTTGGAATAAAAAGAAACCCTTCCAAAGGTTGTCTCCTGTGGAGGTAAATGAAAAAATGAGGAAGGGGAGTGCTTTACTTGTACTGAAAAATATCATCCTACTCATGTTTGTAAAAACAAACAATTGAGGTTGATGATTATGGAGGAAGAGGGGGAAGAGAGTGATGGTACGGAGCAAGAAGAGGATGAAGGAGAGGGGGAGGAAGAGTTACATCAACTTTCCTTGCATAGTATTGAGGGGTTCACAACCAAGAAGTCCTTCAAGCTATGGGGAGAAATAAAAAGAAGGAAGGTAGTGGTTTTAATTGATTATGGGGCCACTCACAATTTTATTTCTCTGAAGTTGGTGAGAGAATTGGAGTTAGAAGTGACTCTGATAGACACTGGACCAGGCCAAAAAATGGAAAAGATGATGTTTATTGAAAATGGAGAATAATCTCCTGCAATTACAAGTGATCTTTCGAGGAAATCATAGCCTCCTAATACCTTCAGGTACCTTTCCTTACTGCCACTCATCTATTTATAATTTCCCTCCAATTAGTTATACTAACTTAGCATTAGTTATACTAACTGCCTTAGTAACTGCCATATTACTATCTAAACCCCCTATAATATGTTTGACCCCACCTCCCACTCTTATCAATACCCTCCCCTTCAAGCTGGACCTTGTCCCCAAGGTCCAAATCAGTAAAAGTAGTTTTCAATTCTTCAGCTAGCTCCCAACTATTCTCATGCTGACGCAATCTCTTCCACTTGATCAACACTTCTTGTTTCCCAGCTTCATTTATCCTTTTCTGCAGAACCCTTTCTGGTTGCATTTGAAGTTCCCACTGCTCATCCAACATTGCTGGTAGTTGTTGAGGTGAACAAGTAGCCTTAACTGACTTCTTCAGCAATGAAATATGAAAACCTGGATGAATTTTACTGTCTGCAGGTAGTTCCAACCTGTAAGCTACCTCTCAAATTCTCTGAATGACTTGATAAGGTCCATAGAACCTGGGACTCAATTTTTCATTTAGCTTTCTTGCTAATGATTTCATTCTATAAGGCTGTATTTTTAGAAAAACCCAATCCCCCACCTGAAAACTCAGCTCCCTCCTATGCTTGTTAGCATACTTCCTCATCTGATCCTGTGATTTCAGCAAATTACTCCTCAATTTTTGCAACAAAGCATCTCTGTCCCTACTTAATTTTAGAAGGAATATTAGCTCCCCTTATCAACAAAGGAGGTTCCTGTCCATACAATGCTTGAAAAGGAGACATTTTGGCAGATATATTATAGTTAGTATTGAACCAGAATTCAGCCCAAGCTAGCTGAGCAGGCCATTGTTTAGGTCTGGTCTCCGTTATGCATCTCAAATAAGTCTCCAAGCATCTATTTACCACCCCTGCCTGCCCATCTGTTTATGGGTGATAGGCAGAGCTCATCTTCAATTGAGTGCCTGCCTTTTTGAATAGCTCCTTCCAAAAGAGGCTCAAGAATAACCTATCTCTATAGAGGTAGGGAACCCATGCAGCCTAACTATCTCTTGAATGAACACCTCAGCCACTTCCTTCGCTGTATAAGGATGACACAATGCCAAGAAATTGGCATGCTTGGTCAGTCTATCTACTATCACTAAGATAGTATCTTTTCCTTGTGCTTTTGGCAGCCCACCAATGAAATCCATGGATATATCTGTCCATACCTTGGTTGGAAAAGGTAAGGGCTGAAGCAATCCAGCTAGGGACAAGGTACTAGCTTTATTCTTTTGACATATTTCACACTCCGCCACATACTACCTGATAGTTTTCTTCATCCCATGCCAAAATACCAGATTAGCTACCCTTTTATAGGTTCTGAAAAATCCAGAATGCCCCCCTATAGGTGAATCATGTAATTCCTTTAAAAGTAAAGGAATTCTAGCCGAATTCTTTGGCAAGACCAACCTGTTTTTGTAATAAAGCTTGCCTCCTTGAATTGAATAGCCAGATTTCTCAGCTGTTTTAGGGAGAATTCCCTAATAAATCTCATACAATTGCTGATCTGCTCTCAGTTCATCATCCCAATCAACCCACTCCTCCTCTTGTACCATAGACATTGCAGAAAAACCAAACTGCCTTGATAGTGCATCATCAGCCACCACATTTTCTTTTCCAGGTCTGTATTGGATATCAAAGTTGTACCCAATCAGCTTAACAACCCATTTAAATTGTTCATCATTCAACAACTTTTGCTCATTAAGGAACTTTAAACTCTGCTGGTCAGTTCTTATGATGAACTTCCCTCCCAACAGATAGTGTCTCCACTTCTTTACAGCTAACACTACTACCATCAATTCCCTTTCATAGACTAATTTAAGCTGGTCTCTTTCAGATAAGGCCTTACTCCAGAAAGCCAAAGGTCTGCCCTCCTGCAACAGTACAATAGCTTCGTTTTTGTAATTTTCTAATTGTTCCAAAGTCGTATAAATTGAATTAATTAAATTCAATTTTTCTCGTTTGATCTCAGAATAGCCATTCACCCGAAACCGATCTGCTTCCGTTTCAACTTTCCTTAAGCGGGCTTGGGCTTTTTCCAGCTGTTCAATAGCCCCTTCCCGTAATTCTTCTAAGTTTCGAATAGTTCTCAAGATTTTCTGTTTTCGATTATCTAATAAATCACTTAATGAAAGTAGACTCTCTTTCCATTCATTTCAAAATGTCTAGGACACCTAAACCTGATCCTGATGCATCAGTTTCTAGCACAAATGGCTTTGAAAAATCAGGCACCACCAACACAGGCAGTTCACTCATCACTCTCTTCAGCTTTTCAAATGACTCATCAGCTTCAGGGGTCCATTGAAAAGCATCCTTCTTTCAACAAAGCATTAAGTGGTTGTGCCCACTTCCCATAATCCTTTACAAACCTTCTGTAATACCCTGTCTGCCCTAGAAACCCTCTCAACCCCTTGATATCTCTAGGTACAGGCCATTTGCTCATTGCTTTGGGTCTGCCTCCACTTCTTTTCCTGAAATCAAATGAACCAAATACTCCTATGACCTTTGACCAAAGGTACATTTTTTTCTGTTCACATGCAGTTCTTGTTGCTGCAGTACAAGCAAAACTGCCTTGGGATGCATTTGGTGCTCTGCCACATCCTTGCTGTACACCAATATATCATCAAAGAAAACTAACACAAACTGTCTTAAAAATGACCTAAGAACTTCATTCATCAATGCTTGAAAGGTTGAAGGAGCATTAGTCAAGCCAAAAGGCATGACCAAAAACTCATAATGACCTTCATGAGTTCTAAAGGCTGTCTTATGCACATCTTCAGTCTTCATTCTAATCTGATGGTACCCAGCCCTTAAGTCCAACTTAGAAAACCACTGTGCTCCTCCAATTTCATCTAATAACTCTTTTATTACAGGTATGGGAAACCTATCAGGTACTGTAATTTTGTTAAGAACCCTATAATCCACACAAAACCTCCAGCTGCCATCTTTTTTCTTAACTAAAATTACAGGACTAGCAAAAGACTGGTGCTGGCCCTAATAATTCCAGCTATCATCATCTCCCTTACTAACCTTTCAATCTCACTTTTTGATAATGAGGATACTTCTAAGTTTAGGAATTTTATTACCAGGCTGAAGATTAACAGCATGGTCCTTCTCCCTATGTGGTGGCAGCCCTTGGGGTTCCTTAAAAACCCCCTCAAACAGCTTCAAAACCTACTCCACAGATTCAGGCACTGCTTCTCCCTTTTTTTTCTGCTCTACTACCTTAACCTCTACCAGAAATCTCTGATCAGCTTCCCCCATGCTTCCTTTGATCAGCTTTAGACTGATAGCAGTTTTAATCAACTCAGGTTCAGCTTTCAACACAATTCTTTTATTCTGAACCTTAATGGCCAAGGTCAGCTTGTCAAAATTGGCTTTTACTTCCCCCAATCCAGCTAACCACTCCACCCCAAGCACCACATCACCTCCTAGTTCAAACAAATACAAGTTTGAACCACTTGTAACCCTTGCAATTCAATTTCTAAATCTTTACACATCCCTTTAAATTTCACCTTATGTCTATCTCCCACTTCAACGGAATATGGCTGTGTAGGGGTCACCTCTAGCTCTAATTCTTTCACCAATTTCAGTGAAATAAAATTGTGAATGGCCCCAAAGTCAATTAAGACTACCGCCTTCTTCCTTTTTATATCTTCCCACAACTTGAGTGATTTCTTGGAGGTAAATCCTCCATTACTATGCAAGGACAACTGATGTACTTCCTCTTCTTCATCTTTACTCTCTTCTAGATCCCTCCTCTCATCTTCATCCTCTTCCTCCATAATCATCAATCTCAGCTGTTTGTTTTTGCAAACATGAGTGGGGTGGTATTTTTCATTACAAGTAAAACATTCCTTTTCTCATCTTTTCATTTACCTCCATAGGAGATAATCTATGGTAGTTTTTCTTTTTATTCAATTGTTCTCCTCCTGTTTTAAATCCCCCAACAGCCTGCCATTCCTCTGCTGCCATTCTTTCCCACTTCTTGGACCAGAACAACTAGGCCTTGGGAATTGAGGCACCCATTTCCCAGTTCTGGGTAAATTCCCCAAAATCTATTCTTTACTTCAATCTGCTTGGCCTTTAACATGGTGTCCAGTAGTGTTCGGGGCTCATGTAGCCTAACCTCTGTCCCTATCTCTTCTTTCAGCCCTTTCACAAACACTTTCATTAAAAAAATTTCCCCCAATCCTTTTCTTACCCCTATGTGCTTCTCAAAAAGCCCAATGTAGCCCTTACATAATCCTCCTTCTTTAATGCTAGCAGTGCTTGGAATGGGCTTCCCAAATTGGTGCTCTGGAACCTTTGCACCAAAGCAGCCTTGAACTCTTCCCAAGATTGGTTCGAGCTCCAATTTTTCCACCACTGGTACAGCCAGTGCTTCTCCATCCGTGGCTACCAAGATAGCTTCCAGCTTCTCATCCTCCCTCACAGCTTGCAGCCTAAAGAACCTCTCTATGTGCGATACCCAGCCCACTGGGTCTTCCCCCGTAAAGATAGGCATCTCAATCTGCCTCCACTGTCGCGATCCAACATCGTCTGCCTCCTGGTTCTTAGCCTTCCCCCCCCTCGCTGGCAGTTCTAGAGTTGCGGCGAGTTTCTGCAGCACATTTTTGATCGCACCCAATTGGGTTTCCATTGCGACCCGATTGGCCTCTAGGACTTCGCAATCAAGCTCCCTAGCCTCGTGGGTTTCCTCCATCACGTGTTCCAGTGTCTCCAATTGTGCGTCCATCTTGTTACTATTCTTTGATGCCATCAACTTCTCACAGCCTCAAGAAAGGAGCTCTGATACCAGTGATAGACATTGGACCAGGCCGAAAATGGAAAAGATGATGTTTATTGAAAATGGAGAATAATCTCTTGCAATTACAAGTGAACTTTCGAGGAAATCACAGCCTCCTAATACCTTCAGGTATCTTTCCTTATTGCCACTCATCTATTTATAATTTCCCTCCAATTAGTTAGTTATAACTAATTCAGCATTAGTCATACTAACTGCCATATTACTATCTAAACCCCCTATAATATGTTTGACCCCACCTCCCACTCTTATCAGACTCCTACACAGCCTTATTCTGTTGAAGTGGGAGATGGCCATAAGGTGAAGTGTCAAGGAATGTGTAAAGATTTAGCAATTGAGTTGCAAGGAATACAAGTGGTTCAAACTTGTTATTTGTTTGAACTAGAGGTGGTGATGTGGTGCTAGGGGTGGAATGGTTGGCTGGATTGGGAGAAGTGAAGGCCAATTTTGACAAGTTGACCCTGGCTATTAAGGTTCAGAACAAGAAAATTGTGTTGAAAGCTGAACCTGAGTTGATTAAGGCTGCTATCAGCCTGAAGCTGATGAAAAGAAGCATGGAGGAAGCTGATCAGAGGTTTCTAGTGGAAGTAAAGGCGGTGGAGCAGGTTTTGAAGATGTTTTTTTTTTTTTTTTTTTGTTGGGGGGGGGGGGGGGGTTTAAGGAACCCCAAGGACTGCCACCACACAGGGAGAATGATCATGCTATTAATCTTCAACCTGGTAATCAAATTCCAAACATAAGGCCATATAAGTATCCTTATTATCAGAAAGATGAGATTGAAAGGTTAGTAAGGGAGATGATGATGGCTGGAATTATTAGGGCCAGCACTAGTCCTTTTGCTAGCCTTGTAATTTTAGTTAAGAAAAAAGATGGCAGCTGGAGGTTTTGTGTGGATGGGTTCTTAACAAAATTACAGTACCTGATAGGTTTCCCATACCTATAATAGAAGAGTTACTAGATGAAATTGGTGGAGCATAATGGTTCTCTAAACTAGACCTGAGGGCTGGTTATCACCAGAATTGAATGAAGGCTGAAGATGTGCCTAAGGCAGCCTTTAGAACTCATGAAGGTCGTTATGAGTTTTTGGTCATGCCTTTTGGTTTGACTAATGCTCCATCAACCTTCCAAGCATTGATGAATGAAATGCTCAGGCCATTCTTAAGACAGTTTGTGTTAGTATTTTTTGATGATATATTGGTGTACAGTAAGGATTTAGGAGAGCACCAAATGCATCTAAAGGCAGTCTTACAGGTACTGCAGCAACAGGAACTGCATGTTAATAGAAAAAAATGCACTTTTGGTCAAAGGTCATTGAAGTATTTGGGTCATTTGATTTCAGGAAAAGGAGTGGAGGCAGACCCAAGTATGTTGGAAGCAATGAGTAAATGGCCTGTGCCTAGAGACATGAAAGGTTTGAGAGGATTTCTAGGGCTGACAGGGTATTACAGAAGGTTTGTGAAGGATTATGGGAGGTGGGCACAACCACTCAATGCTTTGTTAAAGAAGGATGCTTTTAAATGGAATCAAGAAGCTGATAAATCATTTGAAAATCTGAAGGCTGTGATGAGTGAACTGCTTTTGTTGATGGTGCCTGATTTTTCTAAGCCATTTGTGTTAGAATCTGATGCTTCAGGTACAGGTTTAGGAGCGGTGCTGCTGCAAGAGGGCAGACCTTTAGCTTAATGGAGTAAGGCCTTATCTGAAAGGGGTTAACTTAAATCAGTTTATGAAAGGGAGTTGATGGCAGTATTACTGGCTGTAAAGAAGTGGAGACATTATTTGTTGGGTAGTAAATTCATCATCAAAACTGACCAGAAGAGCTTGAAGTTCTTAAATGAGCAAAAGCTGTTGAGTGATGAACAGTTTAAATGGGCTACTAAACTGATTGGATATAATTTTGAAATTCAATACAGACCTGGAAAAGAAAATGTGGTGGCTGATGCACGTTCAAGGCAGTTTGTTTTTTCTGCTGTTTCCATGGTGCAAGAGGAAATTTATCAGGATATTCTGATGGGTACTTAGATATTGACGGTAATCTAGTGACCAGCAGGTATGCTAGAAGGAATAAGGTCCAGCTGGACCCAGTGGGAAACAAGGACAGTTAGTTACACAGTCTTAGGAGTTAGTTACGAGGGTAACTAGGAAATATTGTAACTATAAATAAAAGATCAGATTAAGAGAGGGGGTAGAAAAATATTAGAAGGGAATTGTAAGATACAACAAGGGCTGTTCAGAGAAGCATCTCAAGGGAGATCTCTCTTGTACCTTGCGATATACAGCGCTGCCGACACATTGTTGGGAACGTTGAGTAATCAATACACGAGGAATATTTCGAGAGCTTGTTGTGAGTACCTTGTTTGTTGTTGCTGCCGTCTTGGGTGATTCTTGCAGGCTGCAGAGGATAGTGTGGAGATTTGGGGGAGTCCAGGAGCCAGGTACGTAACAAACCTGGTATGGCTAGCATCGAAAGAGGGATAACCCGGTGCACAAAATCGAAGCACCTGTGTTCTCCAACATCGATCCCGAAGATTGGTTGGCTAGCATAAGGTTCTTTGATCTTGGAGCGATACCGGAGCAAGATAGTTTATTGGCGATTGCTATCTATGTCGAAGGACAAGCACTCCGATGGCACCGTTACAGAGAAAGCACGGGACCTTTCGTGAACTGGCGAGAGTTCCGAAAGGAGGTGCTGCGGTGCTTCGAAACCACACAGAGGCGTACATCGGAGGAGGAATTAAAAGATCTGCGGCAGACCACCACCGTGTTAGCATATTAGAGCCGATTTGAAGATTTGGTTTCGGAGGTGGCTCAGCAGACATCACCAAGGTTGATGGGAATGTTTCTTGCAGGATTGAATGGTGCGATCTGCGCTGAAATTGATATGCACAAAGCGGAAACGTTATATCAATTGATGGATCTGTCCCAGGCAATTGAAAATCGAAATAAGGCTTTGGTTGGGGTACAAGAGGGCATTGTGGTCAATGCTAGCTCCAATAAAAATAATAGTCAAACCTGGACATATGGTGGTGTAGGCAGGACCTTTTTTCAGCCCAATAATAATTCTAAAGTTGAAATTGGGCCCAAGTTGTCTGCAACAGTTTCGAATACGCTTGATGTAGGAAAATCAAATAGCGTAGCTACAGTAGATTCGAAAACGAGGCAGCATAATTTCAAGAGATTATCCAATGAAGAATTTGCAGCTATAAGGGCTCGGGGAGTTAATGCTAGGTTGAAGAAAAGTGGGAACGGAACCATCAATGCAAATTTCGCCAACTGAAACTGATGATTGTGCATGATGATTTGGAGCTAACTGATGAGCTATTAGAAGGCGCAACAGAAGGAGAGGCGATAGAAATTATCGAGGAAGAAATTGGAGAATTATCAGCACACTCCGTGCAGGGGATCAATTCGTCGAAAACTCTAAAATTGTTTGCGAATGTGGGAGATCAGTGTTTGATCGATGGGGAAGCGACACATAGCTTCATTGACAACGTATTACAGCAGCGTTTGCAATTAATTCTGCAATCAAAGCGATGCATTATAAAGTTGGGGATGGTAGGGAGGTTCGCACTTCTAGGATTTGTAAACAGGTACAGTTTACTTTTAATAAAAGGAGTTTGAACATGAATTTTTTGGCGATGGATTTGGGCAATGTTGATATGATCCTTGGAGTGGATTGGTTAGCACAGCTGGGAGAGATGCAAGTTAATTTACGCACTCAATTGATGAAGTTCCAGCGTCAAGGTCGTCAGGTGATTTTGAATGGTGACCTGTCGTTGAGAAACATGGAAGTATCGTTACAGAGCTTCCGATGTTTGATACAGAAAGGAGGAGAGGGATTTTGGGTAGAATTATCAAGTCTGGAAGGGGAAATCGAAAGGGAACAGCTACAGATTCCTATGGAAGTGAGTCGGACTATTGGACAATTTTCAGAAGTGTTTGAAAAAGAGCTTCCCTTGCTCCGGAGCACATTCATGATCATGCTATCCATCGGGTTCCTGGAGCAGAACCCCCTAATATTCGACCGTACAGGAATCCTCATGCTTTGAAAAATGAGATAGAATTGCAGGTTGATAAAATGCGGAAAGCAGGAATCATTCGTTTAGTATAAGCCCCTTTAGTAGTCCAGTTTTATTGGTTAAAAAGAAGGATGGAAGGTGGAGGTTTTGTATTGACTATAGGGCTTTAAATAAGATTACAATCCCTGACAAATTTCTCATGCCCACCATTGATGAACTCTTGGATGAAATTGGAGGTGCAAAATTTTTCAGCAAGATAGATTTGAAATCAGGGTATCATCAAATCAAAATGCAGGCAAATGATGTCAAAAAGACAGCTTTCTGAACACATAATGGTCATTATGAGTTCTTAGTCATGTCTTTTGGGCTGACTAATGCCCTGCCACTTTCCAGGCTTTGATGAATGATGTTTGCAGCTATTTATATTGGTCTTCTTTGACAATATATTGGTGTATGGTGGCACATGGGAATTGCATTTAAAGCACTTGGAATGGACGTTAAAGATTTTGGCAGAAAATAAATTGGTGGCTAACAAGAAGAAATGTCTGTTTGCAGTGCAGAAACTAGAATATTGGGGTCATATAATTTTTGGTATTGGAGTATCAGCTGACTCTAAAAAGATTGAAGCTATGATTGCTTGGCCTCTTCCCCGAGATGTGAAGGAATTAAGGGGATTTCTTGGTCTCACCGGGTACTACCGCAAATTTGTGAAGAATTATGGAATGATTGCTGCCCCACTAACTCAGCTTATGGAAAAGGATGCGTTTCAATGGTTTGGCATAGCAACACAAGCTTTTGAAGCATTGAACAAAGCCATTGTTACAGCTCCTGCTTTGTCAGCAGTTCCATAAGGAATTATGTGTTGAAACATATGCTTCATCTACTGGCCTTGGAGCAGTCTTGATGCAAGAGCGACACCCTTTAGCCTTTCTCAGCCACACCTTATCAACGAGGGCCCGATCTAAGTCCATCTACGAGAGGGAGTTAATGGCTATAGTATTTGGGGTGCAGCGTTGGCGCCATTATTTGTTAGGGAGGAAATTCAGAGTTAGGACAGATCAAAAGAGTCTAAAATACTTGTTGGATCAGAAAGTAGTGAGCGAAGACCAGCAGAAATGGTTAGTTAAATTGTTGGGATTCGATTTTGTGGTGGAAAATAGACCAGGGGTAGAAAACAAAGCGGCTGATGCTCTCTCAAGAAGGCCTCACCTTGCAGCTTTATCAGGAGGAGTATGGGCTGAGGGTGAAACAGTTGCTCAGGAGACTGCCGCGGATGAAAAATACAGAGCAATTATCCAGGAGCTGCTGCAAAATCCAACTGCTCATGACAATTACACTCTACAGCAGGGGACATTGTTGTATAAGGGAAGGTTGGTGTTAGTATCTCATTCTCCTTTTGTGCAGAAGTTCTTACATTAGTTTCATGCCACACTTTTTGGTGGTCATTCCGGATTCTTTAGGACCTATAAGAGGACAGCTGCGGTTCTGTTTTGGAAGGGAATGAAGGCTGATGTAAGGAGGTTTGTGGCTAATTGTGAGGTTTGTCAAAGAAATAAAAGTCAATCCCTTAGTCCAGCAGGTCTTTTACAGCCATTGCCGATCCCCGAACAAGTTTGGGAAGGCATTTCTATGGACTTTATCACTGGACTACCTAGAACTCGTAAAGGAGATTGCATTTTTGTAGTTGTTGATCGTTTTTCCTAGTATACAAATTTTCTACCTCTACTACACGCTTACACAGCTAAGACAGTGGCAAAGTTGTTCTGTAGAGAGGTGGCTAGACTGCATGGGTTCCCTAAATCCATTGTATCGGATAGAGACAGGGTTTTTCTCAGTTCCTTTTGGACTGAGTTGTTTCAAGCAGCTGGAACACAGTTGAAGTTTTCGAGTGCTTACCACCCTTAGTCCGATGGACAGACAGAGGTTGTTAATAGGAGTTTGGAAACATACCTCAGATGTTTCTGTTCGCAGAGGCTAAGGACTTGTTCAATGGCTACATTGGGCTGAATATTGGTTTAACACATCATACCATGGGTCAGCAGGCATGACTCCATTTCACGCCTTGTATGGTAGAGATCCACCGATTCTATGGAAGTGGATTACACCTAGTGTGTGCAATGCTGGAATTGACACTATTGGCTGATAGGAATGCTGTTTTATCTGAGCTAAAAGATCATTTAACAGCTGCACAACAGAGAATGAAGCAACAAGCTGACAAGAAGCATCGAGATCTGTAGTTTAATATTGGTGATGTAGTTTACTTGCGCTTGCAGCCCTATCGTTTTCGTTCATTGGCCAAGAAAGTCAATGAGAAGTTAGGGCCACAATATTATGGGCCTTTTGTCATTCTGGAACAGATTGGTGTAAGATCCATAATGTCTTTCATGTATCTCAGCTTAAACCAGTGTTGGGTTAGAATGTGGTGCCTCAGATTTGGCCACAGGGATTATCGGACGAAATGGAACTGGTTATGGAACCAGAAGCTGTGTTGAAGACATGTTACAATTAGGCAGGCCACTTGGAGATTTTGATTAAGTGGTGGAAGCTCCCAGAGTTGGAGAATTCATGGGAAGATTTTATCTAGTTGAATACTCAGTTTCCAGACTATCACCTTGAGGACAAGGTGAGACTCTTGGGGGGGATATTGATGGTAAACTAGTGACACGCAGGTATACTAGAAGGAATAAGGTCCAATGGGACCTAGTGGGAAACAAGGACAGTTAGTTACACAGTATTAGGAGTTAGTTACGAGGGTAAATAGAGAAGGGGGGGGGGGGGTAGAAAAATATTAGAAGGGAATTGTAAGATACAAAAAGGGCTGTTCAGAGAAGCATCTCAAGGGAGATCTCTCTTGTACCTTGCGATATACAGCGCTGCCGACACATTGTTGGGAACGTTGAGTAATCAATACACGAGGAATATTTTTCAAGAGCTTGTTGTGAGTACCTTGTTTGTTCTTGCTGTTGTCTTGGGTGATTCTTGCAAGCTGCAGAGAAGATTGTGGAGACTTGGGGGAGTCCAGGAGCCAGGTACGTAACATATTCTCACTAAACAGCTGAGAAACCTGGCTATGCAATTCAGGCAGGCAAGCTTTATTACAAGAACAGGTTGGTTTTGCCTAAAAATTCTGCTAGATTCCTTTGCTTTGAAAGGAATTACATGATTCACTTGTCATGGGGCATTCTGGATTTTTTAGAACATTTAAAAGGGTAGCTAGTGTGGTATTTTGGCATGGAATGAAGAAAACTATAAGGGAGTATGTGGTTGAGTGTGCAATATGCCAAAAGAGTAAAGCTAGCACCTTGTCACCAGCTAGATTGATTCAGCCTTTACCTATTCCAACTAAGGTTTGGACTGATATATCTATGGATTTTTTTGGAGGGCGGCCAAAAGCACAAGGGAAAGATACTATTTTAGTAATAGTTGATAGGCTGACTAAGTATGCCCATTTCTTGGCATTGTGTCATCCTTATACAGCTAAGGAAGTCCATGCTGTGTTCATCCAGGAGGTAGTCAGGCTGCATGAGTTCCCTACGTCTATAGTTTCTGATAGGGATAGGGTATTCATGAGTCTCGTTTGGAAGGAATTGTTCAAGAAGGCAGACACTCAATTGAAGATGAGCTCTGATCATCCACAAACAGATGGGTAGGCATAGGTAGTAAATAGATGCTTGGAGGCTTATTTGAGATATGTGACCGGGACCAAACCTAAGCAGTGGCCTGCTCAGCTAGCATGAGCTGAATTTTGGTTCAATACTAACTATAATATGTCTGCCAAAATGTCTCATTTTCAAGCATTGTATGGACAAGAGCCTCCTTTGTTGGTAAGAGGAGCTGATATCCCTTCTAAGCTGGAAGAAGTGAATCAATTAAGCAAGGACAGAGATGCTTTGTTGCAGGAGTTGAGGGGTAATTTGCTGAAATCACAAGATCAGATGAGGAAGTATGCTAACAAGCATAGGAGGGAGTTCAGTTTTCAGGTGGGGGATTGAGTTTTTCTAAAAATACAGCCCAGGTGGGGGATTGAGTTTTTCTAAAAATACAGCCTTATAGGATGAAGTCATTGGCAAGAAAGCCAAATGAAAAATTAAGTCCTAGGTTCTATGGACCTTATCAAGTCATTCAGAGAATTGGAGAAGTGACTTACAGATTGGAACTTCCTGAAGGCAGTAGAATTCATCCGGTTTTCCATATTCCATTGCTTAAGAAGGCAGTTAAGGCAACTTGTTCTCCTCAGCCACTACCAGCAATGTTGAATGAGCAGTGGGAACTTCAAATGCAACCATAAAGGGTTATGCAGCAAAGGATAAATGAAGCTGGAAAACAAGAAGTTCTGATCAAATGGAAGGGATTGCCTCATTATGAGAATAGTTGGGAGTTAGCTGAGGAATTGAAGAATGTTTTTCCTGATTTGGACCTTGGGGACAAAGTCCAGCTGTTCAGGGGAGGGTATTGATAAGAGTGGGAGGTGGGGTAAAACCTATTCTAGTGGGTTTAGATAGTGATATAGCAGTTAGTATAACTAAATCTGAGTTAGTTATAACTAACTAATGGGAGGGAAGCTATAAATAAATGAGAGACAGTGGGAAAAAGGCACCTGAGGGGTAAGGAGGTTGGTGTTCCTCGAATAAGCATCAATTGTAACTGCAGGAGATTACTCTCCATCACTAAATAAAGCATTCTTTCATTTTCCATATCTGATCCAGTCTTATCAGTTTCCTTATTTGATCAAGAGTTCAGTACTAATATAAAAGGGTTAGTGCTTTGGTCTATAGTATCTTTAGTATTATCAAGTTGAGCCAGCCATCTTCTCTCTTTTCTTTTGTCCCTAACCTATCCCAGCCGTAAACCAATAATTCTCAACAAGTCTCATTCATAATTCATGTTGGACTGTCTATCTTCTTGAAGTAATTTTGGAGGGTTGATGTTCATTCATTTAGTTTTTAACTGATCCGAATGACATTGTGGAATCTACGTAGCCAACCTCATCTATTGGGATATGTTATTGTTGTTATTGTTGATGTTCATTTTCAATATTATAATTTGTAAAATCTTGGTAGGTGGGTTAATCATCTCGATCCTACTATAAAAAAGGAAGCATGGACTCAGGAAGAAGAGTTGGCTCTAATACATTATCATAAGAGTTTTGGGAACAAATGGGCCGAATTGTCAAAGGTCATTCCTGGAAGGTATCTACATAAATTTATTTTTCTATTAAAGAGTGAACATGCTGTCAAGCCACTTCCATGTGGAGTTGTAATTCTATTTTATTGATGTTAAGGCTTTCACCAGGGATTTGGATCCCCAGAGTATTGTAGGTCACGAGAAAGACAATAAAAAATTTAAATCGAACTTTTTCAGTTAGTTCTTATCTTTTTTCTCTCCTAAAGGATATCTGCAGTAACTGTTGAGGATCCAAACTATAGCATCGGTGTGCCTGTTTTTTCATGTGCAATTTTAGTTCATTCTTAATCGTCTGTGTAAAGTTGCGACATACTTGTGCTTTTGTTGAAACAGGACAGACAATGCTATTAAAAATCACTGGAACAGTTCTGTCAAAAAGAAATTGGATTCTTATTTGGCATCAGGCCTGCTTACTCAGTTTGAATCTGTTCCTCATGCTGGAAATTTGAATCAACCAACAAGGTTGCAGTGTAGTAGAGATGATAATGGTCCCAAGTGGACTGAAGGAGAGGAAGTTTCAGAATGCAGCCAAGGTTCAGCTAATGCTGTTTACTTTCCATCTGCTACAGGTTTCAGCAGTGCTGACTTACAAACTGGAGAGGCATATAGGCCAAATGAGGAATGTAGTCTTGGAAAGGATCGTAGTCCAAGTCGAGCATCTTGTTCAGAGCCATATTATGTATCAATTGATAATGTTACTATATGCATCCCAGAAATTACTCACCAAGAGGCTTGCACTTCTCAATTCGTTGAGCAACAATCACATGAACCTGGAGATTCCATTTGTGGGGATTGCCAGTTCAATTTGCATTCCTTTCCCAATGTTTCATCAATGGTCTTGGGGCAGGAATCCTCGGAGTTGCAAAGAGATTTTATAGCTCCTAGTGAAATCTGTGACATGGTGAATGTTCCATTTCAGACTTCAGTGGAGTTAGGTGTTTCAACATCCATGGGACCTGCATCTGTGGATTCTCTAAAACCAGAGCACATGTTGATATCTGATGATGAATGTTGCAGAGTCCTGTTTTTGGACGCAATGAATGATGGGTGTTTCCCTCATGTAGATTATAATAAACGTGATGATATAGTTGAATTTTCTGGATGCACTTCATTTTGCCAATCTTGTAATATCCAGATATCTGAAACTGGTGGAACCTCAACTTCACAGCTAACTTGTCCTCAGTGTTCTAATAATTATAAAGGAATTTCGTCCTCCCAATCTGTCCCTCCAGTACTTTCTGCTAGTGATCATAGGTTGGGGCCTACTGCCAACGGCAATCAATTATTTGGGATGGAGGATCACCACTTTGTCTCCAGAGCATCTGCTAACTTCACTTATGTCAATGACATTTCCAGTTCTCCTTGTGTTGATGGGGTAGGTAGTGCAGTAATGGAAGAGCCACATGATATTCTGAAGGGTACTTCAAAATTGGTCCCTGGAAATAGTTTTGGCTGTGGATCAGATGCTAAGCAAACTTGTAATCCAACAGATGAAAAAACAAATGTGCATACAGAAAAGGAGGGCTCAGGATCTCTATGTTATGAACCTCCCCGCTTTCCAAGTTTGGATATTCCTTTCTTCAGTTGTGATCTTGTACAATCTGGGAGTGATATGCTGCAAGAGTTTAGTCCCTTGGGTATCCGCCAGTTTATGATGTCATCTATGAACTGTCTTACTCCTTTTAGGTTGTGGGACTCACCCTCTCGTGATGATAGTCCAGATGCATTGTTAAAAAGTGCTGCTAAAACTTTCACAGGTACACCATCTATATTAAAGAAACGACACCGAGATTTGTTGTCACCACTCTCAGATAAAAGAATGGATAAGAAACTTGAGACTGACATGACATCATCTATGTTTACCAGAAACTTTTCCAGTTTGGATGCTGCATTTGGTGACAATGAGACTCGAAAAGCAGATATGTCTTCACATTCATTGCAAAAACAGAACAGCAGGGCATCTGCTGATGATGATAATAAAGAAAACTGTGGACACACTTATAAATGGGAACAAGTAAGGGATTGTTCCCCAATTAAATCTGCAACTTTGGATGAAAAGAACTCGCAAAAAGATACTGTTGACGGTAATTCTCAGCATAATGTCAAGCAACAACCTCTTGATTCTAAAATGAAGATTGATGCAGCTATTGAGATTGTAAGTTCTTGATACTCTTCTTCATCTTTTGTTGGTGTAATTGATTATTATGTGGAATTTAGAAATATTTACTCTTTTCATTGATAAATTACTTTTTGCTTTATTCTATTTATCAGGAGCAACAACAATCTGGAATTTTGGTCGAACATGATGTGAATGACCTGTCACTGTCTTCTCCTGATCAAGTTGGTTTAAAATCAGACAGAGGTCTGGATTCAAGTGCTAAAACTCCAAAAGGCTTGAACAAGTCCTTGGAAGCAGCTTCAAATCAGAGTGGCCATTTGAAATTATCTTCTAAAAATCCATGCCCAAGGGTTAATTCTTGTTCTCCTTGTGTTCGTGCAAAAGAGCATGAAGGACTTTCAGTTGCTGTTACTCGTGTTCAAGCTCCAGGGGACAATTCAGGGGAGCAAACCAGAAAAGATGGTGGTTTTGAAACATGTAGCATGTAAAATTCTTTACATTTCTTGTTCTTCTTTTGCATTAATACTCTTGGATTTTTTTTTGCATTTTCACAATTTATTCTCTCACTGCAATTACTGTTTGCTTGTTTGTTTGTTTGATGGTAGCTTTGTTGGAACACCTTTTGGAACACCTTCTGCATGGAAATCCCCTTGGTTTTTCAACACTTTTCTATCTGGCCCCAGACTTGATACCGAAATTACAATTGAGGTACTGTAGGTTTTGTTTGATAACTACTTTTTTGGTCTTCCGCTAGGTTTCAGTTTTTCACTCTGCTAAAATCCGTGAACATGTTTACAGGATTTTGGGTATTTTATGAGTCCAGGTGATAGAAGCTATGATGCACTGGGATTGTTGAAACAGATCAGTGAACAAACTGCTGCCACATATGCCAATGCTCAGGAGATTTTAGGAAATGAAACTCCTAAGGCATTACCAAAAGATACATCTGAAAACGACAAGGATAAGGACCTTGGAAATAATTATCCTGCCAATCAGCCTGGGAACCATTCTCAGTTGCCTTCAAATGCTTTGGTAAAGCTGGATTAAATGATCACCTTATGCATTATATAGTTGGATTTTTCGATTTTACATGACAAAAATCTATTTGAAAGAGAGAATCCCGATACAAATATTATGCATTTTCACTGAACTACATAGATGATTTCAGATAAATCGGTTTGAGAAAATGTTCTGTTTTTTATTTTCTATTTTCACTATCGGAAAATAGTGAAAACAATTTTTTTATTGTTTTCTGTTTTTACTGTTCTCTATACAATCTTTTGAAAATAGGAACAAAGTGGGGAAAAAAAAAAACCGACATTTTTATTCAGAAAATGAAAATAGAGAACATTTTTCTCAAACTAAATGACTCTTCAATTTTTTCCTGTGGATTCTTATGGTTGAATAGAAATTTTTGTTTGTAGATAGGGCGACGCACGCTTGACTTTAGTGAATGTGAAACACCTGGCAGAGGTGAAAACAGCAAATCCTCAGCTATGAGCTTCTCAAGAAGCCCTTCTTCGTATTTGATGAAAGGTTGTAGATGATTGTCAAATAAGGATATATAAACCTGTTGTTAAGAGTTTGCTCTCGAGTTATGAATATATGATGTGTATAGTATTCTATTTTTATGAATAGATTTTTCTATGAAGCACCTCAGCAATCAAAGCTGATTGAAATAAAAATGTTCCTTTCATTCGGTGATGCTTCTTAATAAAGGGAATTACAATGAGATGAAAAGATGTAGACATCTGATCCAATAAGCTTGAACCCTAGCACCATTTTTGGGAAAGTTTAGAAAAAAAATGAAGTATGAAGGGATCTAAGGTAAAAAGCAAGGTAAGCTGAAACAGTATAATAAAATGCTCTTTTGTGTGTTTTGTTATTTGAATCTTGATTTACATGTGTTCATAACTCTTGTTTATTTATAGTTTAAATATGATTTTGGGTATGGCAATCTCTGAAGAATAGAAAATTGAATGGGAAGTCATAATATTTAGAAATACTAAATAGGTTAAAAGAAATACCTTGCATGGACTTATTTTGATGTATCTTGCATGGACTAAACTAAGTTTTTTCTACTCTCCTTGACTTTATCATTAAGATAAAAATGATTATCCATACCATATCTTTTGTTTAGCACATTGTTAATATGTGGTCTTTCAATTTCTTATTGACTTAATATCATTTTTAGTCTCCTATGATTCATAATTATTTTATTTTGACATAAGTTTCATTTTAATCCTTTTATGTTTTTAAAGTGCTTTTTTGGTCTTTTTTTTCAATTTTCTGTTTGAAATATTAATATCACATAAAAATATTTAATTAACATAAAAATAACTAAAAATTGTTACAAAAAAAATCTACCTTCCCCTGTTGATCTTCTTCATTAGCCACATCCAGATCTGCAATAAATTTAACTCATCCAGATGTTGATTCCAAAATAAAGCATGTAACAAGATAAAATAAAAGGAGCAAGTTACACAAAAAGGGAGAGATTATTTGTCTTTTCCTAGAGTCCTAATCCTATTCCTTCTTGTTTGTGTCGAAATAGAAATATTCTAAAAATATTAATAATATAAATTTTATAACCCCTTCATTAAAAATTCCATATCTTAATTTATTTTTTTCAACTTAGAATATTTCTACCACATAATATTTTATTGTATATAATAGGTAATGAACAAATAAAAAGAAAGGGAGTTGGAGAATTTGATTAAACAAATTGAATTTTTTCCATTAAATCTATCCTATATAATAAAAGAAGGTTGTTCTGGACAGGTGTCAATCCCTGGCTTACCCCTCACTTTTGCTACTGGACCAAACTATCCCACACCCTCACCCCTCACCCCTTCAGCTTCTACAAGTTCCTTTCTTTTTTATTTCTTCTCTCCACATACAGCAAAACTCCTAGGCTTCCTTTCTTCTTCTTCTTCTCTCTCTCTCTCTCTCTTGAGTTATGAATATATGATGTGTATAGTATACCATTTTTATGAATAGATTTTTCTATGAAGCACCTCAGCAATCAAAGTTGATTGAAATAAAAGTGTTCCTTCCATTCGGTGATGCTTCTTATTAAAGGGAATTACAATGAGATGAAAAGATTTAGACTTCTATCCAATAACCTTGAATCCTAGCACCATTTTTGGGAAAGTTTTGAAAGAAAATGAAGTGTGAAGGGATCGAGGGTAAAAAGCAAGGTAAGTTGAAACCGTATAATAGGAAAAAAAAATATAATAATTTACTCATTGGACGATTGGATACAACTTATTTAGTGGATTTGTAGTCAATTTATTCAGTGGTCTTCGAACCAGAGCACCCTTTTGTGTTTTTTATTATTTGAATCTTGATTTACACGTGTTCATAACTCCTGCTTATTTATAGTTTAAATATGATTTTGGCTACGACAATCTCTAAAGAACAGAATATTGGATGGGAAGTCATAATATTTAGAAATACTAAATAGGTTAAAAAAATACCTTGCATGGACTTATTTTGGTGTATCTTGCATGGACTAAACTAAGTTCTTTATATTCTCCTTGACTTTATCATTAAGATAAAAATGATGATCCATAACACATCTTTTGTTTAGAACATTGTTAATATGTGGTCTTTCAGTTTCTTATTGACTTAATATCATTTTTGGTCTGTGATGATTCAATATTTTTTATTTTGACACAAGTTTCATTTTAATCCTTTTAAGTTTTTAAAGTGTTTTTTTGGTCCTTTTTCAATTTTTTGTTTGAAATATTTATATCACATTAATATTTAAATTTTAAAATAATTAATTAACATAAAAATAACTAAAAACTGTTACCAAAAAAATCTATCTTCCCCTGTTGATCTTCTTCATTAACCACATCTAGATATGCAATAAACTTAACTCATCCAGATGTTTATTCCAAACTAAAGCTTGTAGCAAGATAAAATAAAAGGAGCAAGTTAGACAAAAAGGGAGAGATTATTTGTCTTTTCCTAGAGTCCTAATCCTATTCCTTCTTGTTTGTGTGAAATAGAAATATTCTAAAAATATTAATAATATAAATTTTTCAACCCCTTCATGAAAAATTCCATATCTTAATTTATTTTTTTCAACTTAGAATATTTCTACCATATATTATTTTATTGTATATAATAGAATGAACAAATAAAAAGAGAGGGAGTTGGAGAATTTGATTAAACAAATTGAATTTTTTCCATTAAATCTATCCTATATAATAAAAGAAGGTTGTTCTGGATAGGTGTCAATCTCTGGCTTACCCCTCACTTTTGCTATTGGACCAAACTATCCCTCACCCTCACCCCTTCAGCGTCTCCTATAAGTTTCTTTCTTTTTTATTTCGTCTCTCCACATACAGCAAAACTCCTAGGCTTCCTTTCTTCTTCTTCTTCTTCTTCTTCTTCTTCTTCTTCTTCTTCTTCTTCTTCTTCTTCTTCTTCTTCTTCTTCTTCTCTCTCTCTCTTGAGTATGAATATATGATGTGTATAGTATACCATTTTTATGAATAGATTTTTCTATGAAGCACCTCAGCAATCAAAGTTGATTGAAATAAAAGTGTTCCTTCCATTCGTTGATGCTTCTTATTAAAGGGAATTACAATGAGATGAAAAGATTTAGACTTCTGATCTAATAAGCTTGAATTCTAGCACCATTTTTGGGAAAGTTTTGAAAGGAAATGAAGTGTGAAGGGATTGAGGGTAAAAAGCAAGGTAAGTTGAAACCGTATAATAGGAAAAAAAAGATAATAATTTACTCACTAGACGATTGGATACAACTTATTTAGTGGATTTGTAGTCAATTTATTCAGTGGTCTTCGAACCAAAGCGCCCTTTTGTGTTTTTTATTATTTGAATCTTGATTTACACGTGTTTATGACTCCTGTTTATTTATAGTTTGAATATGATTCTGGCTACGGCAATCTCTGAAGAATAGAAAATTGAATGGGAAGTCATAATATTTAGAAATACTAAATAGGTTAAAAAAAATACCTTGCATGGACTTATTTTGGTGTATCTTGCATGGACTAAACTAAGTTCTTTATATTCTCCTTGACTTTATCATTAAGATAAAATTGATTATCCATACCACATCTTTTGTTTAGAACATTGTTAATATGTGGTCTTTCAGTTTCTTGTTGACATAATATCATTTTTGGTCTGTTATGATTCATATTTATTTTATTTTGACACAAGTTTCATTTTAATCCTTTTAAGTTTATAAAGTGTGTTTTTAGTAGGGATGACAAAGTGGGTCAGCCCACCCAAAAACGGGCCGGGCTGGTCCAACCCACTAAAAAAGTGGGCCGGGCCGAGCTGGCCAGCCCACTTAAAAAAAAATATTTTTTTTAAAAAGGTAAAATAATTATTAAAAAAATTCAGATGTAATTATTTATACTAAAAATTAATAATGTGCTAACTTAATCCTATAACAATGATTTTTAATATATAATACATGCCTAATAAAAGTAAAAGCAAGCACGAAATACATGTTTAACAATGGTTTTCAATTAACTCCTAAGTCTTAACAAATTCTTAGAAATTTGTTTCACAATGATGCAGACAATTAAAACATAATTGTACATGTAGTATAGTTCATTATTAGGTTCCAAATAAAAATGTATTAGGGTTAAGGATTCAAAATCATTCACTTATTTTTAGTCACTCTACCTCTGAGTCACTCATTTAATTACCTATTAAATATTTTATTATTTTTTATTGATGGGCTGCTGGCCCGGTGGGCTGGCCCACCCCTAGCCCACATTTGGCCCACATTTTACCCGGCCTGTTTAATGAATGTGGGCTCAAAGTCTCAACCCAGCCCACATTTTTTCGTGGTTAAACGGGCCGGCCCACCGGGGCAGGCCCATTTTGCCATCCCTATTTTTTAGGTCCTTTTTCAATTTTCTGTTTGAAATATTAATATCACATTAATATTTAAATTTTAAAATATTTAATTAACAGAAAAATAACTAAAAACTGTGACCAAAAAAATCTATCTTCCCCTATTGATCTTCTTCATTAACCATATCCAGATCTGCAATAAACTTAACTCATCCATATGTTGATTCCAAAGTAAAGCTTGTAACAAGATAAAATAAAAGGAGCAAGTTAGACAAAAAGGGAGAGATTATTTGTCTTTTCCTAGAGTCCTAATCCTATTCCTTTTTGTTTGTGTCGAAATAGAAATATTCTAAAAATATTAATAATATAAATATTTTAACCCCCTCATGAAAAATTCCATATCTTAATTTATTTTTTTCAACTTAGAATATTTCTACCATATATAGAGGGAGTTGGAGAATTTGATTAAACAAATTGAATTTTTCCATTAAATCTATCCTATATAATAAAAGAAGGTTGTTCTGGACATGTATTAATCTCTGGCTTACCCCTCACCCTCACTCCTCACCCCTTCAGCTTCTCCCACAAGTTTCTTTCTTTCTTTTTTCTTCTATCCACATACAACTAAACTCCTAGGCTTCTTTTCCTCTCTCTCTCTCTCTCTCTCTCTCTCTCTCTCTTTCTCTCTCCTGACATTTCAAAGTGGCAATGTACTCAAAAAATTGGGTGATTACATGCAACCAATTATCTATCCTTCACACCTAACATGGTAATTTCTTGATTTGTTTTTACATGCATGTTAATTAGTGCATACTCACTATCACACCATTCAAAGTATGACCATTTAAAGTGTGTCTATTTTTTATGTGCTTAATATCTATATCTTTTCGCTCTGCAGACTTTTTTGGAAAGGAAGAATGGAAGAAGAAAGGAAGTGTCTGCGTATCTTTTCACTTTTAGTTAACCTCTTTCTTTCATGGTATTTCATTTCTCTTATTTTTATAATTTTTTTTCATATGAAAATATGAACTTGGACTGCTATACTACAAAATGATAAAAAAAAAACACATATATAATTTGTATTTTGTTTGGTCATGTTACATTTTTTGAATGGAATATTTGGTTTTTGTTAATTAGAAATCTAATTATTTTTGGTATGTTTTGTAATTAGTATATTTCAGGTAGCTAAGGGTTTGAAATTTCTTGGTTTGGTGTAAGATAAACAAAATATTGCTCTAGAAATCCATTAGCTCATTTATGTTAAATATCCAAATGTTGATACATATGGTTTAACTTTTTTTAGTAGACAAGTTTAGAATGATATATGATTATTGTATGTATGCCAAAAATGATGGGCTATGTTCTGTTGAAAAGTTGCACCTAGGGGATCAAGACTGAGAAAACCTTTTTGACCTTAAACTTGGAATTACTGATAAAGGCTTAGCTTTGGATGCTTGTTTCGTGCGATATATAATTGTGGCAAAAGGGGGTATATTTTTTTCTTTGTTAGGAAAATCCAATTTTAGTATAGGCACATTGAAAATACATTAAATTTGATGGGTTGTTTCAGCCTTGTGTTTTTCTCAAAAAACGGAGGAGAATTTGATTAAACAAATTGAATTTTTTCCATTAAATCTATCCTATATAATAAAAGAAGGTTGTTTTGGACAAGTGTCAATCTCTGGCTTACCCGTCACTTTTGCTATTGGACCAAACTACCCCTCACCCTCACTCCTCACCCCTTCAGCTTCTCCTACAAGTTTCTTTCTTTTTTTTTTCTTCTCTCCACATACAACAAAACTCCTAGGCTTCCTTTCCTCTCTCTCTCTCTCTCTTCTATGCTTCCTTCTCCCTCTCTCAATCGATCCCACTCTGTCGTTGCCCCACCACCTCTGCGTCGCCTTCTCCACCAAATCCCTCTGCTTTTTCTCTTCCTCTTCCTCCATCTTCTCCATTTTTTTTGTCTTTTTCCTGTTCTCTTAATGTAGTCAATTTATTTCTTCATTTTGGAACACATGCACATAGTTACAGTGTTTTCTAATCAAAGATTCAATATTGATAGTTTCTAAGATCCTTTGTTTTGTGTTTGTGGTGCTGTCTATTTATCAAACTTCTCATACATGAAGAAATTCTATGAGAAACTCTCAAGCAAGGCATGTGCAAAGCCAAGAAGACCCTCAAGGTGTTCATTTTGAGCTGGATGTTTTTAATTTTTTTATTAAATTCTTAGCCTTTTTTATAATAATGATTTGTGTACATATTTGTTTGTCATAGGTGTTTCATATTCTACTAACGAATAAAGCTTTAGGGAGACTTTTTCAAAATATGGTGAAGTTGTTGATGGTAAATAGTTAGATTCTCTCTTTTTTTTTTTTTTGTTGTCTTTAACAAGTTGGTTTCTAGGGGGAGTCAATGAAATTAGTTGGCATAATTTTTGTTTTTCTTCTTTGATGGTTGTGTGGCAGTTGAGATTAAGGAGATCATGAAAGGAAATTCATTGTCATTGTAGTTGCAATTTTGACAGATATCAAAGTGTGTTTCACAATAATTGATGCATGAATTTTTATCGGTAACTTTTTTCCACATTAAAGCCCTCACATTTAGATGTATTTGTCGTAATTTTTGGTCTTTCCTGTTTATATTTATTTTTTTCTCATCAAAACATATAAATTTATATTCTGATATAAGAAATCGAACCTTTGCCAATGTTACTTGGATTTAAGGCCAGTGACAAATGCTTTACATTTTTGTCATTTTTATGTCTCACTATGAGTGTGTGCCAATTGCCGGTGTTTTTTTTTTTTTTTTTGTTCTTGCTTTTGTTTCCTATATCATAAGTACAAATATGAAGGCAGAACAATTAGTGAAACTAGCAAAATTGGAAGATTGATGTAAGCAAGTTCTTATTATTACTTTCTTGATAAGGGTATGCATTTTGCCAATATTTTTAAATACATCTCTTTTTATACTGAAGAAAAAATTAAAATTGTAAATTACTACTTTCCTTATATTCGTAAGTGTGGTTCAAAGACCATGCCAAAATTAAGGACAAACATGAGCTTTAGTCTCATTTGAGATGTAACATTAAAAAAAATATTTATCAACCCAATACCCAAATTAGAGGATTGACTGACATTTCAAAGTGGCAATGTACTCGAAAAATTGGGTGATTACATGCAGCCAGTTATCTAGCCTTCACAGCTGACATGGTAATTTTCTTGATTTGTTTTTACATGCATGTTTATTAGTGCATATTCACTATCACACCATTTAGAATATGACCATTTAAAGTGTGCTTAATATCTATATCTTTTCACTTTGCAAGACTTTTTTGGAAAGGAAGAATGGAAGAAGAAAGGAAGTATCTGCATATATTTTCACTTTGTTTAGTTAACCTCTTTCTTTCATGGTATTTCATTTTTCTTATTTTTATAATTTTTTTTTCATATGAAAATATGGACTTGGACTGCTATACTACAAAATGATAAAAAAAAAACATATATATAATTTGTATTTTGTTTGGGCATGTTACATTTTTTGAATGGAATATTTGGTTTTTGTTAATTAGAAATCTAATTATTTTTGGTATGTTTTGTAATTAGTATATTTCAGATAGTAAGGGTTTGAAATTTCTTGGTTTGGTGTAAGATAAACAGACTATTGCTCTAGAAATCCATTAGCTCATTTATGTTAAATATCCAAATGTTGATACATATGGTTTAACTTTTTTTAGTAGACAAGTTTAGAATGATATATGATTATTGTAAGTATGCCAAAAATGATGGGCTATGTTCTGTTGAAAAGTTGCACCTAGGGGATCAAGACTGAGAAAACCTTTTTGACCTTAAACTTGGAATTACTTATAAAGGCTTAGCTTTGGATGCCTGTTTTGTGCGATATATAGTTGTGGCAAAAGGGGGTATATTTTTTGCTTTATTAGGAAAATCCAATTTCAGTATAGGCACATTGAAAATACACTAAATTTGATGGGTTGTTTCAGCCTTGTGTTTTTCTCAGAAAACGGAGGAGAATTTGATGAAACTTTGAAGAAAATACAAATTCTTTCATGGGAGTAGAATAAGGCTGCTGGGGGGTTGTATTTGGGGGCTCTTAGTAGTTTTGGGCATGCTAATGATCTTAAGTTTTTTTTTTCCTTATGTTAGGGGAATATGAGTAAGCATTTGGTGGACATGATTTAATGGAAATGTTATGCATCATATGTGAATGATATTGTGTCAAGTTTCAATTTTTTTTTATAATTATGTGATTTTTTGGTATTTAACAAATATGAACAGTCCTTGCTTGCGCTGTAAATTATTATTTACAAGTGTCTTTTTTTTTTTAGTTTGATAAATTAGGTTGATCTTATTGAATCTTCCTTTTCTATTGTTGAAAATTTTAGCTTACTCATCTGTCTAAACTTTGTTCAGAACTTTTTTTGATGAATTTTTTAAAAAATGATAGTACTTTGATTTTTTGAACCAATGAGCTAAATAGATAACATTATTTTATAAAATATATTATATATTCCAATCTTATTAGTTTAGTTCTCATTTATTAAGTTTTATATACTTATAATTATATATATATATATATAATTATATTATACATTTCATTTTATATAGCTTATTCGTGCATCTACACAGTACTTTACTAGTTTTATATATATATATATATATATATATATATATATATATATATATATATATAAAGAAGAATGAAATGAAATTTTTTGAAGTAGTTGTTTATATGAATAAAAAAAAATTAGATTCACGAAGCTTCTCTTATTTTCTTCAGGTGCAGAACAAAAGGGGCTTTTTGTCCTATGTGCAAAACGGCACTCTAATGTTGGTTGCAAACAATAGGAGGGTAAAATGAAAAAAGAAGAGAAAAAATAAAATAAATATTTTATAAAAAGAAAAAAATATATAGCGATGACTTTATTCTTCACTATTTTAAATTAAACATTTCAAAATACAAAAATTAACACAATATTAAAATTTTAGCAAAAACGTAAACAAAAAATGAAAAAGAAAAGATCATAATAAAATTTTCCAAAACATAAAAGATAAAAAATAAAACTTTTAAAATTTAACATATCTAAATAAAATAATTACAAAATATAATTGACCAAACATAATATTATTCGTTCTTAGAAATTCTTATAAAATAATTTTATCAATATTTTATGCATCATTCAGAAATTGATCAAGGTATTTTATTTCCTATCATCCTTTGTCAGCCCTCTTTTAGTAAAAAAAGGAAAAAAGAAAAAAAAGTAAACCCTTGTAGTCTAGACTCTAGACTTCAGAATTTATCTTTCTTTTAAGTGGATTCACTTGCCTACATCAGCGCTAACTAGTTTTTTATTTTTTTAATTTTTAATTTTAGTTTTTATTTATGATTTTGACTTAAATTAATCTTTTCATTCATTATTGAATATTTTTTATGGTCATAATTGCATTTTTGTTGAGTTAAATTAATTTAGAAGTGGACAAAATTGTTGTTGAGTTGCACGTGAAATTGTTTGAAACTTTGGTTTGAAACTTTGGATTGATTTTTATATTTTATAATCTACATTGATGTGATATAATTATGTTTCATTTTAGCGTGAATATTGATATATACTTTCATTGATACCTTTGATGTTAAATATTAGACATAATAGTCATTTTTTAACTTGTGTTCTTTATATTTTATTTTTTGTTTTTAAGACTTTTGAATTTCAATGTAATATAAGAAAGATTTTAAGATTAGTATAAAATTTTTATATTTTTAATTCGGCTCATGCGGGTCAATTAGTAACCTATCGGTTTGATCACTGACCCGATAACATAATACCATGACCGGACTGAGTCGAGTTTTAAAACTATGATTATGAGTCCTCTTTCCATTCGTATATCCTCCATATTTTCTTCCTAATTACTTAATTTTATCAAGCTTAAAAAATAATTAATTTAGTTTATAAAAATAAATTTATTTTAAATTTATAATTTTTTTCAAAATCATCAATATTATTATTAATATTTTTCTCTTTTCTCATTGTTTATTAATATATTATCTCTCTTCGAGAGATATTTCTAATATAAAAATAATTAATACAAATAACATTATAGATTGAATCTTATAAAAAATATTGTTTTAAACTTGAATTTTATAAATAAAAACGAAGGGAGTATAAGACTCAATCAAGATTAAGAAAAATAATAAATTTAGTTGATAATAATAAATTTATCTTAAAAATTGATAATTTTTTCAAAATTATCATTGTCATGAATAATCTTCTATTTTCTAATTGTTTGTCATTAATATTCATTTCTCTTCTAATTTATCATTAATACTTTTTTTTAATGAAGCGTACTTTTAGTCCAAAAATAATTAATGTAAGAAACATTATCTTATAAAAAATAAATAAACATTATTTTAAATTTAAGTTTTATAAATAACAATTGAAATAATAATAATAAATAAATAAACGTATATTTAATTGTAAACCTGTGGGAACTATTCTTGAAACTCCGAAGTTGTCACCATCTTTTCTTTGCTTACTAGAAAGCAAAAAAGGAAATCAACCATGATTATCAAAATCGCGGTTTAACTCGTAAAATCGTACGAGTTTACAATTTCACAATGCCTCCACGAGTTGAATCGTGAGTAGAACCGTAAATCAAGAAGAATCGGTAGTAAACTCGGTAGAATTGGAATAAACTCGGCAAAATCGAACCAAACTCAGAGTTAAGTTATGAACTTCAGTTTTTTATGTTATTTATAGGTTCATACAAAGAGGAGAAACTGCTTGCATAAAAAAAAATGAATGTCTTAGTTTATGTAATGTAGAACTCGAAGTTGAAAAGTAGATGAATAAGAAAAATTGTTGCTCGATCTTTCATTTGAAGATATGAAATTTGATGATGAGTGGATATCAGAAGAGGAATATGATATTTTTGATGAAGATAATGTCCAAGTTGAGCAACCTCTAGGTGAAAGTGGTAGTGGAAGCAATATTGACTTGGTTAGAGAAAGTTTAAGTGAATGACAATGCTGAAGATAATTTCTCAATCGAAAAAGAGCTTGAAGATGATAGAGATAAAGATGATGGTGGTGATGATGATATTGGAGATGATTTAAAGATGATAGATAGACATTTGAATTATTTATATATATTTTTAAATACTTTTATTTTAATAATTTATGTTTTATATTGTATGAATTTATGTTTGATTGGATGTGAATTATGTTAATTTATTGAATTATTGTTAAAATTTATTATTTTGATTTATTTTAGTATTAAAATATTTACTTATAATTTTATATATAAAATTATTAATATATTTTTTATATTAAATAAACTCTTCCTAATTTATAAATGGATTCTATAAGTCAAAATTTGTTTGATAACCTTAAAGTCAACTACTACTACTGTTAGCATTCCCTAATCGCAGTCTGCTTCTCCGTTCTCAATTTTTCTCGCACCTGAAAAGTGAAAACTCATCATCATGTTCTCTCTCCAACAATTCCTTCCACACACTTCCTCTAAACTGCTTGACCACTCTCTTTCCTTGAAGCGCCACGGCCAGCGCCGCTTCCACCGCCACTGCCCCACCGCTCTCAGCAGTTCCCACCAATCCGGACCCTCGCTTTGTGGTACGCTGCTACTGGCTTCGCCTCTGTTATGGTTCAATTCAATTGGCATCGTTAAGTTTATGCTAATGATTAAAACAAATAATATGGTGTCGTTGACTTTGCAGATTCCAAAACTCAAGTGTCTCGTGTTCCGCTTTTGACTTCCTCTCAGGTCTAGCATCTCCTTTGACCTACACTTTTTCTTTGTGCATTGGGTTGAGAAATATTTTGATTATGCATCAATAGATAACAATTCACTTTCACTTAAGGGGAATTTGAACAATATATGTATTTTTTAAAATCTAAATACCTTTTTGGGGTGATCTTCAAACAATTTACCAGTAAGTGATTCCTACCACATACGAAATTGGTGGCGCTAGTCAATTCAACTCCACTTAGTGGCGTCATTTTGAAGAGTGTCACTAGTTCAAGTTTGTGAATAACTTGGTGGCATCATCCTAGGTGACTCAAACACATTTTTCCAAGTCAACCAGTCAAACATGCATGGAAGACTGCACTTGGTTGAAAAACGTATTTGACTGGGCGAAGCCACAGGGTGGCACCACCAAGTCATTCAGACTCCTGAATTAGTGACACTTTTCAAAGTGGCGCCACCAAGAAGAGTTGAGTTGACTGGCACCACCAATTTGCTACGTGGCAAGAATCATCTAGTTTGGTAAATTGTTTGTAGACCATCCCAAAGTGGTATTTAGTTTAAAAAAGTACCTATATTGGTCAAATTCCTCTCACTTAAGATTAAGTTTATGTGACATTGTATCTGTATATCTATATCTATACAGGCAATATCAACTATTTTCACCTTGATATCATATGATGTGTGTGAAAAATACTAGCAACATACTTTATAGGGTAGTTAAAAAGAAAAATACTTTATAGAGAAAATGAGCTATGCACCAACAATGTAAAACAATTTTACATTGTCATTTGATCAGAAACCATATATGATAAGCTTATTGACTTACAAATAGCAATCATAAAACTCATACCAACCCTGATCTCTAATTGGTTGACAATGTAAAAGTTTTTTCATTGACTTTGCATAGTCATTAGACTCTACTTTGGGTCCAATTTTTCATTTGATGGGTCCCATTGTCAAATTTTTGAGATGTGGGACTCGTAAATTTCAATCATCAAGACATGGTATTCGAAAGAGAATGTTAAAAAATATGTTAACACTTCTTGCTCTCTCTCTCTCTCTCTCTCTCTCTCTCTCTCTATATATATATATATATATATATATATATATATATGGTTTTCCTTAAAAGAAGTGTTAGTAAAACACTCTCTAATACTGTCTTTGTAACACTCATATTTGATGAAATTTTTGTGTAATCCACTAATTATGTGGGTCTCATTCCCATTTGATGAGTTCCATTCCTAAAGTAATGGAACTCACATAAAATTGTTTTTGCAACCAAAGAGGGGGGAATCCAGAAAGGACAGATAATTATTTTGAATATGTAACTATGGTGTTACTAATTGTATCCTTTTTTTTTTTTTTCTCTTGAATTCATAAGGCCTATGAAAAGCTAAAAACATTCAGAGAAAATATAAAGGGCAAGCAACAATTTCTTGCCATGTATTCTAGTATTTTTGGTGGGATAACAACAGACCCAGCTGCTATGGTTATTCCTATGGATGACCACATGGTCCACAGAGGCCACGGTGTCTTTGATACTGCAGCAATAATAGATGGGTCAGTGATTTTCACCTCATAATGACAACTACTCTTTTGTTTTCTGCCTTTTAAAGCAGTCAAATGATGTATTTTGTGCATTATAGATACCTATATGAGCTAGATCAACACCTTGATCGCTTTTTAAGGTCAGCATCCATGTCTAAAATAGATCCCCCGTTTGATCGAGGAAGCATAAGAAGAATACTCGTACAAACTGTAAGTGCTTCCAAGTGTAGAAAAGGATCACTAAGATATTGGCTCTCAGCAGGACCTGGCGACTTTCAGTTATCTCCCTCTGGCTGCCACCAATCAAGTCTGTATGCAATAGTAATACAGGATCTGTCACCATCGTCACCTAATTTCAGGGGCGTTAAAGTTGTTACTTCATCTATTCCCATTAAACACCCCAAGTTTGCCACCACTAAGAGTGTGAACTATCTTCCAAATGTGCTCTCAAAGGTGGAAGCTGAAGAAGCTGGTGCTTTTGTAGGCATTTGGCTTGATGGTGAAGGTTTTGTTGCTGAAGGGCCTAATATGAATGTGGCCTTTGTCACTAAAGAGAAGGAACTTATAATGCCACACTTTGACAAAATTCTAAGTGGCTGCACAGCTAAGAGAGTTTTAACCCTTGCTGAGAGTTTGTTAAGGGAGGGTAAGCTTAAAGGGATAAGGGTGAAAACTGTGACTGTTGAGGAAGGTAAGAAAGCAAATGAAATGATGCTTCTTGGCAGCGGAGTTCTTGTTTGCCCTGTAGTGCAGTGGGATGAGCAGGTTATTGGTGATGGTAAGTGCTTTTACTACTTGCAGCAAAAAATGATATGATTTAATATATGCACTCAAGTAAATTGTACCAAAAAATATGCACTCAAGTAAATTCTGTGTATGCTTTCTAAAGTTTTTTTTAAGGCTTGAGTTAACTCAAATAATAGGAACTTATTACCGGAGTTTAGACAATTGTTTTCTTTTTGTCTTCTCATTTTGTTCTTTAAAATAGTGACAGAGATGCATATTCTTTCCTGACAGTATCTTTTAAACAGACTTATTTTCATTTTACTGCTAATTTGCGTGCTGCTGATAATAATTGTAACTGTAGCATTCTACTTCCAAATTAGTAATAAGTAATAGAATTGGCTCCTGACCTGCTAGGGTTAAGGTTAAGGGAATGTCTGTCAAGTTTGCTTTGTCTCATATTTGTGTCATGTTGACGGTTTGATCATGCTAAGGAATCCTCCATTATGGATTTTTACTTTGTTTCTCTCCACAAACTTTTATCTCCAAAAGTAACACATTCGATTCTTGGTCCTTTGTAGCTAAACTTAAAAAATGATCATGGTATGTTGTTTGATTGAGGTCTTTTGACATGCAATATTTTAATCATTAACAGATTCAATGTCGCTTGTTTTTATGAATCGTTGATAACTTGCATTGTGCATTTCTTGTCTATGGGGCCTTTTAATTAACATTCACTCTCTTGATTTATAGTTTGCTTGGTCTATCAGAAATGTCATTTTTGTAATCCTTATTTGATTAAATGTTATTTACCTTTTCATGGGCTGATTGATTTTGTCATGCATTCCTTGTAGGCAAAGAAGGCCCTATAACACAGGTTCTCTTAAATCTAATTGTTGAGGACATGAAATCAGGTCCCTCCACTGTTCGTATACCTGTTCCTTATTGACACGACTTTATTTCCTTCTCTTCATTTTGTAATGAAGATTCATCAGTAGTTGTGATGCCCCTACTCCTACAGGGAGGAATGACTATTAATAATTTCATTGTCTCATGGTTTCTAAAGCTTGTAGTGTTGTAAGAAACTCTATTCCATGGAGCTTAGTTTTCAAATGTTTTCCTGTGGTCTCATGAACTATTTCTTTTGGCTTGCTAGTTGTTAGTGAAAAATTTGACTCATTCTTCTTTCCGTATGTTATGAAGAAACAACTTGCTGCTGCTAATATGTGTGTACTTTGAATTTATTGTTGGAAATTTGTGAAGCATGTGAGTTTATGTACAATGATGCTGTTACACTGTTGTTCAAAAGCCGTTTGACAAATAAGATCTAACTAACGAAGAGGGGACATAAAAAGTTTAAAAGGTCATTACAGACAAACCGTGTAAAACTCCACGCTGAAGATTTTCCATCACATATTTGTAAATCAACTAAAAAATTCTATGATAAAATTCAACTGGTGGCAAAATGGAATGACACTTTTTTTCTTCTTCTAAATATCATATGTATCTTAAACATTACACTGGGCTCTAACTAATTTGAGTCAAGTTGAGTAAGATTTTGTCGATGCTTTTCCTTATTTTAATTAAATTATAATAGTTCTTTACCACCAATAGTTGATCTTCATATTCGATGTACGTACTTAAACGATTCTTTAAACTTATACTTTTCATGGTTAAAATGTTGATCATAGTTATTAAAATAGGTCTAGCAGGTTGGATCAATTCGATTGGGATCCGATGTCCTAGGCGGTTCAGTTAAGATATAGGATCGAAAATGCAAGTGATGTGATTTGATCCAGCCAGATTTGATGTTTGGTGAAACCGGGTAACTTGAACTAAACCCGATTGAGAACATTTTTTTTTTTTTAACGGTTCTTCTAACATGTTCAATTGCTAATATTTAATTATTGAATAACATATAATATATTCCTATTGTAACGACGCGATTTTACTTAGCCTATTACTTATAATTTTTACGAATAAAATTTTTTCTTTTTTCCCTTATTTAATTTTTTTACGAAAAGTAATTAACATAAGAGAGTTCTTTACCCTTAAGCGGTTTTGATTCAACATAATATACAGTCCAAAATGCAGTTCAACATAATACAGTCCAAAATATAGTCCATCATACAGTCCCAATACATGCCAACATAATATACGGACTGGTCTAAAGTCTAATACAAATTACACGCCCTAAGTAACAAAATATAAGCCATCAACATATCTTCATCATTTCTTCTTCTCAACCATCCACTGCACATGCCTTACTGTTCCTCTGCTCGCCCAAATAAATTGAGGTCATCGTAGGTGTCCACCACAGACACAAAAGATAGGGTAAGTTTATGATAAACATAGTTTAAATAAAAGAACATATTCATAGATAGTCGTAAAAGCCTTCATAAAATAAGATGCATGAATGATGCATGATTCTTTGTTTAAATGATGCATGACTCTCTTTATCTTTGGTACCAATAACACGGATTAGCCCCCGCCAGGCATATAACACGGATTAACCCCCGCCAGGTAGAACACGGATTAACCCCCGCCAGACATATGCATATGAAACATGCATGAATGATTCTCTTGTATCTCATAGTTACTCTTCAATATTAATTTTCACTTTATATCTCATATGCTTAAACTTTCAACATGAACGTAGTATAAAATTTCATAGACATTCGAGGGTTCATAGAACACTTCCACAATATATAAAACTTTGTCAAATAGCACATAAACTTTAGTAAAGCATTCCATCATGTAACTACAATTCAAATCAAACATTTTCTTAAAGGTAGTCATAATACACCAGATTCAAATCACCTAAATAATCATCCATCAAGCTAAATTCAAGTCACTTATTCAAACAATCATTCATTAAACAATCTTTATCTCTTTAAGGCATTTCATCGAACACATGGTATGCAAGGCTTATTTTTATGGAAACAAATGAAATTCTGTACAAACTTAGCACAATTAATATTCAAACTATATTTAGCATAAACTCCCCTACACATACCTTGTTTTCTTCTTAAAACTTTGACAACCTTCCTCCTAATACTCCTAGCTTCTCACGTGGGATTTTAAGGTGGTGGGCCTTTGTTTTGCTTTAAGTCTTTTGAAAGTGACAAGGTGAAAAGGATGTAGGATGCAAGGGATGGTTTTGCACGTATTCTTTTCTTGACCAAGCTTGATTTTTCGGTCCCACCACCCTTTATATAAGGTTGCTAAAAATGATTTAAGATGCCTTTGCTAAAAATATCTCTTAGGTTATGATGGCTTAACTTTCCAATTGGTTCATTCTTATTGGCTATTAATTTCTCACCCTACATGTGTCTAGTTCTTGAAAATTCTACTTCATTCTCCTTTCCTCTCATTTTGCACATTGGATTTCAAGCTTGTGGAAGAATCTTCATTTATTTGTTAGTCAAGAAAATATCTTAAAGTTATGTTGACTTCATTTTCCAAATGGACCAATAGCAAGAGTTCAAGCTTTTCTTCCAACCAAGTGTCCTTTATCTTGAATTTTCTCAAGCCTTCTCCATTTTTCTTGATATCACACGGCCATAGCTTGGCTTGGAGACGAAGCTTTTCCAATTTCCATCTTCTTCACGTGGAGTAGCTTAATTTAGGGAGATTTTGTGCTTTGTTCTACTTATTATGTATCTTTAAATTGAATAAAATTGTTTCTATCATTTATGAAAGCCTAATTCCAAATGCCTTCTTAGGAATAAAAATTCTAAAATTATTTAGAGACTAACTTAAGTCTTAGTAGCATATTTAGGATGTTATTTAAGCTTTTCTTATCAAGTGGCTTTATCTTAATTCATATTGGTCCATTTTGCCTTTAATTAGTAAAATTACTAAACTAGCTTATTAAAGAAGTCTATTCCTCCTATAATTAAGAGAAAATTCTATGGAGTGTATCTATCCTTTTCCTGTGTTTTTCTGATACTTGAGTTAGTCTAGATTGAACTCTTTTCAAAATATCTCCCAAAATTCCTAAAAATTCTAGTTTATGGTTTCTTTTCACCAACTATGTTAATAATTCATTATCTAGGAGCATACTGTACTTTTATTAGGTTCTTATAGAATTCCTGAGGCTATCTGACCTTTTCAGGGCTAAAGGGTATTTTTGTAATTTTCAAAAATGTCCAAGGGCAGTTTCGTCATTTTCATCTTAAACTATCTTTTTGTAAAATAAATGCATATTAATAATCTTATGAGAATATTCACACATATATATTGAAATATGAGGGTGTTACAATTCTCTCCCCTTAAAATAATTTCGTCCTCGAAATTTACCTGATTCGAAGAGGGTCGGATAGCTCTTCCGCATCTCACTTTCCAGTTCCCATGTAGTATCACCATTTATGCCGTTTCCCCAGATTACCTTTACCAAAGGAATTTCTTTTCCTCTTAGGGCTTTGATCCTTCTATCCTCAATCCTTACTGGAAATGTTTCATAAGTTAAATTATCCTTTATGGGTACATCATCCATCTCAATTACATGGGAAGGATCATGAGACATACTTACATATTTGAGATACGTGGAAAACATCATGAAGATTTGAAAGATTTGGGGGTAAGACAATTTGGTAAGCTACTGGTCCGACTCTTTTTATAATCTGGAAAGGTTCGATAAAACGTGGTGTAAGCTTTCGGGATTTCAGAGCTCTCCCAACACCAGTCCAAGGATTTACTCTTAAAAATACATGATCCCCTACACCAAACTCTAAATCCTTTCTCCTTTGATCATAATAACTCTTTTGTCTACTCTGCGCAGCTTTCATCTTTTCTTGGATTAACTTAATTTTATCGGTAGTTTGTTGTATAATCTTTGCTCCTAAAATTAAGTTTTCTCCAGATTCTACCCAACACAGAGGGGTTCTACACTTCCTACCATATAAAGCTTCATATGGCGCCATACCAATAGAAGAATGAAAACTATTATTGTAAGTGAACTCTATTAAAGGTAGAAAGTCTTCCCAGTTTCCCTTATGTTCTAAAACACAAGCTCTCAATAAATCTTCTAAAGACTGAATAGTTCTTTCAGTTTGTCTATTAGTTTGGGGATGGTAGGCTGAACTTAATTTTAATTTCGTTCCTAAAGCTTTATGTAAACTCTCCCAAAATCTTGAAGTGAATCTAGGATCCCTATCAGATATAATACGAGAAGGAACTCCATGCAATCGTACAATTTCCTTTATATATAAACTTGTTAATTTTTCTAAAGAATATCTAATGTTAATGGGAATAAAATGAGTAGATTTTGTTAATCGGTCTACTATAACCCAAATAGAATCAGAACCTTTAGAACTTCTTGGTAAAGAGGTAACAAAATCCATAAATATACTATCCCATTTCCATTGAGGTATTTCTAAAGATTGCAACATACTTGAAGGCTTCTGATGTTCTATCTTCGATTTCTGGCAAACTAAACAAGAATATACGTATTCACTTATTTCTTTCTTCATCTTTGGCCACTAGAATAAAACTTTTAAATCTTGATACATTTTAGTGGCTCTGGGATGGATACTTAATTTACTTTTGTGTCCTTCTTCTAAAATCATTTTCTTAAGTTCAGGATCATTGGGGACACAAATTCTTCCTTGTAACCATAATATACCATCCATTCCTATTTTAAATTCACTATTTCCTCCATTTGCTATATTTTCAAATATAGTTCTCAAGAAAGGATCAGATCTTTGCCTATTTCCTATTTCTTTCAAAAATTCATTAGAAACTTGCAAAGCTCCCAATTTAACACTTACAGGTGTAGTTTCACACATCAAACTAAGATCTCTGAATTGTTCCAACAAACTCATTTCTCTAACCATCAATGCAGATATCATCAAAGATTTCCTACTTAAAGCATCTGCCACCACATTGGCTTTTCCAGGATGGTAATTAAGTTCAAAATCATAATCCTTCAAAAATTTTATCCATCTTCTTTGTCTCATGTTTAATTCTTTTTGACTAAACAAATATTTCAAACTCTTATGGTCACTAAAAACCTCAAAATGTGAACCATACATGTAAAAATTTTATCCATCTTCTTTGTCTCATGTTTAATTCTTTTTGACTAAACAAATATTTCAAACTCTTATGATCACTAAAAACCTCAAAATGTGAACCATACAGGTAATGTCTCCAGATTTTTAATACAAATACCACAGCTGCTAATTCTAAATCGTGAGTAGGGTAATTCCTTTCATGGGGTTTTAGTTGTCTAGATGCATAGGCTACTACCTTCCCATCTTGCATCAGAACTCCTCCTAGACCCATTTTAGATGCATCACAATATACTACAAAAGGCTTTTCTAAATTGGGTAGAACTAACACAGATGCTATAGTCAACTTATTTTTCAGAGTTTGAAAACTTTCTTCACACTGTGTGTTCCATACAAAGGCTTGACCTTTCCTAGTTAAGGTAGTTAAAGGTAAAGCTATTTTAGAAAAATCCTGAATGAATCTTCTACAATATCCTGCTAATCCTAAGAAACTTTTGATTTCAGTAACTGACTTAGGTTGTTCCCATTCCAGTACAACTTGTACTTTAGAAGGATCTACTGAAATTCCTCCTTTAGATATTTCATGACCTAAGAAGTTCACTTTTTCTAACCAGAAGTTACACTTAGACATTTTAGCATAAAGTTGCCGATCTTTTAGGGTTTGCAGAACAATCCTCAAATGTTCGGTATGTTCCTCTCTAGTTCTAGAATACACTAAAATGTCATCAATAAATACTACCATAAATTTATCAAGATAAGGATGAAAAACTCTATTCATATAATCCATAAACACAGCTGGAGCATTAGTCACACCAAAAGGCATAACTAAATACTCATAGTGACCGTAACAGGTACTAAAAGCAGTTTTAAGAATATCCTCAGATTTTACTCGAATTTGATGGTACCCTGATCTAAGATCAATTTTACTAAAAACACAGGCTCCTACTAATTGATCCATAAGATCATCTATTCTAGGCAAAGGATATTTATTCCTAATCGTTACTTTATTTAACTGACGATAATCCACACATATTCTCATGGAGCCATCTTTTTTCTTAACTAATAATACCGGGGCTCCCCATGGTGATACACTTGGTCTCACAAATTGTTTACTCAACAATTCTTCTATTTGCTTTTTCACTTCAGCTAGTTCTACAGGAGACATTCTATATGGTGCTATAGAAATAGGTCCAGTTCCAGGAATTAAATCTATGGAAAATTCAACTTCCCTTTCAGGGGGTAAACTATTTACTTCTTGAAATACTTCAGGAAATTCTTTTACTACAGGCAAATCTTTTCCATTAGAATCAGTTTTAGGTTCAGAGTAAGATGTAATCATGTATATTTGAACATCATTCTTTTTCATTATCCTAAGGACTTTGTTAGGAGAGACAATCTGCATATCCTTACTGACTTGAGGACTTCCAAAAACTATAGTTTTATCAAAACAATTTAACATAACATGATTGGATGATAACCAATCCATACCAAGTATAACATCAATTTGTTGCAAAGGTAAACAGATCAGATCAACAGAAAACATTTTATCATCAATTTCTAATTGACAATTCAAACAAATTTCAGAGGTAACAACTGATTTACTGGTAAGGGTAGTGACTGTCAAAGTGAGATTTAAAGGGGACACAGGAAGTTTTAAATTATGAACACATGTGTATGAGATGAAAGAATGAGTAGCTCCTGAATCAAATAATACATCTAAAGGAATTTTACTTATGAAACACTTACCTTAGATTAAATCTTCAGATTGAGAAGTCTCAGTTCCACTAAGAGCAAATACTCTTCCTGTGGCTTTTGGCTTCTTTGGGGGATGGATTTGACTTCCTTCTTCTTTCTTTTTGTTGTTCATAGGACAATGCATTGAAAGATGTCCTCTCTTGTGGCATATCGCACATGGGGGACTTGTACATGTGGAAGCAATATGTCCAGGTTGTCCGCACTTAAAACATCTTATAGGGAAGGATGAAGAGGCTTAATTGATTAGAGCTTTAGGATTTGCAACATACCGCCGACTATTGTTATAGGGTTTTCCTAGATTTGGGCGATATTTCATTTTATTCCTGATAGGCCCTATATTCTTATAATGAGAGGCCCTAGCTAGAGAGTCTTCATCATAAATTCTGCACATGTTAACTAATTGAGGAAACTAACGCACTCCTTGGTAATTCACAGCTTGCTTTATCTCAAGTCTTAATCCATTTAGAAACTTGACACACTTCGAACTTTCCCCTTCTACACCTTGGTAGTGAGGGAAATATCTTACTAATTCTTCAAACTTGACTGCATACTCTGCTATGGTCATATTCCCCTGTTTTAACTCCAGAAACTCCATTTCTTTCTTATTTCTAATATCCTCGGGAAAATATTTTTCTAAAAAGACCATTTTGAAAAATTCCCAAGTTATTGGTTGGTTTTCAGCTTCTAATCGTAACTGGGTGTTTTTCCACCAAAATTCTTCTTCCCCTGCTAACATATAAATACCAAAAAGTACCTTTTTGTCGGCAGGACAGGCCATGACTCAAAAAATTTTCTCTATTTCCCTTAGCCATGATTGAGCACCATCGGGGTCTTATCCTTCTTTGAAAGTTGGGGGATGATTCCTTTGAAAACTTTCTAACCCTTGGTATTCAGCGTTCACATTTCTTTGTTGATTTCCCATTGCTTGTGCTAAAGCTTGTAATGCGTCGGCTATAGCACGATCATTTCTACCAGCCATATCCTTTTACTTATATATGAAAACAACGTTAGTTTCAAATTAATAGATCGAAACATAGCTAAAAAAATACGATCACACCACTTTTTTACAATACCCTTATATATATATATATATCAAAGTAGTTGGTACAAAATATCAATACTACTACTACTTCTACTAACAAAGTTATTTCTAGATATGCTACTCACTAGTTCATATTTTACAGCTACTTTTCCTACTAGTCATTCATCTCTAAATATTTTACATACCACACCCATTGTTACATACCACACTTATTATTATTTTACCTATCACACTTATTATTTATACTATTTCTGCTTCTCATACTTCATTTCTTTTAGTTTTTAGAAGTTTTGTCCTACTTCCTCGATATCATAATATAGTTCTGCATGATATGCTGAAGCATCAGCCGGTTTTTCCGTTCCATAGTAAATATAATATTCTATCACTACTAGAAAAACATGATTCAACATCGGTTATTTTTGACATTCAACATCGATTTTGAACCGATGTTGAATCAGTTGACGTTAAATATGTAGAAGTTAACATCGGTTTTCAAAACCGATGCTAACGTGATATCACAACATCGGTTCCTCGATCAAAACCGATGTCGCCATCTGAAAAATATAAAGTTAAAAATTATACTATTACAATATAACATCGGTTTGCTTATGAAAACCGATGTTAAAATATCACACAACATAAGAAAACCGATGTTGTTGAATATGTTAACATTGGTTTTTGTAAGAAAACCGATGTTGTGTTATATGTTAACATCTAACATCGGTTTTCGTAAGAAAATCGATGTTGTGTTATTTGTTAACATCGGTTTTCATAAGAAAACCGATGTTGTGTTATTTGTTAACATCGGTTTTCATAAGAAAACCGATGTTGTTTTTAATTTTTTTTTAATATTGTTTCTGTTTTTTTAATTAGTGCAGTTCTTCAACCTGTAAATGAAAAACCAGAGCCATACACCAACTAGCCAATTTGATAATACAATTCAAAAAATTAAAATTTGAATAACAAATAAAATTGAATAATGTCAATATGTACATAAAAAATATTTGCTAACCTAATGTTTATACAATTGTTTAGCC
>PYAF01000420.1:2500-23394 GCA_007407185.1 Glycine tomentella
ATTCTAGGCTTTTGGGTATCTCAATCTTAAGATAAGCTCCCCATTATCTACGACCCCTTAACCGGATCGAAAGGGAAGAGGAATAGCGCGGAGCGAGTACTGATTATGGAAAGACAGGCTTGGAATCACCTCATAGCGGAGCAGGCCGAGGCCCATCTATCTTGATTGTTATGGGCGGAGTCGGGAAGAAGTGCTATAGCTCTCTTTCTTATCTTCCATGATACGGTCAAGGTCAATTAGATCAAAAGAAAAGGGATGCCCGGGCTCATCTTTTCACTCTATAGTAGGGTCTCAGATGAAGCTCTTTCAAAGAATGAAGTAAGGCTGCTCTCGACACAGCACGACTTTGGCAGCTGTTAACTAAGTTGGTCCTTACTGGATACAATAGGGCTTATATTATAATATATTCGGGCTTGTAAAAGTTCCCTTGGATCCATGCGCTCTTGAACCAATGCCCCTCAATCCACTTTCTCTTGCCTTCTTATGCACACCCATAGCAATAACTTATTCTTATTAGGTCTTAGGTGAAGTAAGGCCCTTCTTTCAAGGGAGCTCCATTCGTTAGCGATAAGGAGGAGATATACACAAGTAAGCCTTTTTCAATCGTCCATTCACGCATAAGGGCTTGCTTGGCCTGTGGGTCGAGGAGATAGGTTCCATAATAGCTTGAAAACCTAAGCGAACTCCACCTTGATCCCACCCTTTTTCCAGTTCTGATGCTGGAGAGGTCTTTTTCCATAAACCACATTCTTGTATTGATGGCGGGGCTGCAGCCAAGTTCATAGGATTTGAGAGCTACTATTCCCTCTCTCTAGTTAATTCAAGTATATGACCAATATCTCCCCTTCTCTTCTAGTCGCAAGTAGGAAGGAGAGCCTTCACTTGTCTCTAGCTCTTGATATGGAAGGTATGCTACTACCACTTCTACCGCTTCTGGATCAACAACTGACTCAACCCTATCTACTAGTTCAGTACCAGTCCTTTCTTTCATTCAGCGACTGGGTACGCACTTTGCCATGAAAGATCTTGGTGATCTGAATTTCTTTCTTGGGAATCGAAGCCAAACGTACATCGACTTCTCTAGTCTTGACTCAGACTAAATACACCTTGGATTTGCTTACTTGCACTCATATGCAAGACTCCAAGCCATGTCCCACACCCCTTGCGTCTGGCTCAAAGCTCTCTGCATACGATGGTGCTCCTCTCTCTTATGCAAGAGAATATCGTAGCATTGTTGGCGCCCTTCAGTACCTCACTCTCACCAGACCTGACATCTGCTATGCTGTCAATCAAGTTTGTCAGTTCATGCACGCTTTCACCACCATACATCTCCAGGCTGTAAAACGCATCTTACGGTATCTGAAGGGTTCTCTTGGCCGTGGCCTAACCATCACTCCGGGACTATTAACCACCTTCTTTGCATTTTCCGATGCCGACTGGGCTGGCTGTCCCAATAGCAGACGGTCCACTACTGGCTTCTGCGTATTTCTAGGAAAAACCCTACTGACTTGGGTTTCCAAAAAGCAACCGACTCTTTCCAGGTCTAGTACCGAAGCAGAGTACAAGGCACTCGCTATTACTACCTCTGAACTCTTATGGCTTTCTTACTTGCTACGCGATCTAGCGGTGCCATTTCGCTATCCATTTTTCCTGCACTAATGCTAGCGCTACACACTTGTCGACCAATCACAAGATTTAGGGCCTCTCTTAAATACCATGCTTGTAGGGCCGCCACGTGAAGCTCCTCGGAAGGTTTTTGGATAATGCGGATAGAGTGGATGGACGCCTAGCCGAAGAATCCACGGACACCTATGCTACCTGCCTTTACGGAAGAGGTGAGGCTCCAAATCCTTAGAAATCAGTCTTTCATTCCCGGATCTCCGAACATTACACCTTGTAGAACTTTAGTAAGTAAGGGAACCTCTGATAGCCCCACTTAAAGATACTGCTCAACCTTGACTGGACTGCCATAACAATGGATGGGTAGGAGCCTACTCTAACTAAGACTTCTCCTCCACCGGAACCAGGTTCCGATGCTTGCTAGGACCAGGAGATGAGAGATTTGAGAAGGGCTTTTCACACCTCAGAAAGCAGATAAAGCTAGCTCATTCGAACCTGCAAATAAGGTAGTGATGCCTCTTAACTAACCTAAAGAGGGGGCGCCCTACTTCAAATAAAAAGCCCTCCATCTATCGATTCTTGAGATGCGACTGAACTAAGACCTGTACGTGTACGGTGTTTAGAGTGAAGACATACGCTTTCTGAAACAGAGAATCTCCACCCTAGCATGCATTTAACGTCCTTAGCCCGCATTGATCAATATCAATAAGAATAGCAGTCGTATAGGTATAGGTTAGCGCTTCCTTGCATCCTTTCCTCTCTTTCTTAGAATGATATAGATATAGATGTCTCAACTGCCGAATCCTTATCCTGCAAACAACTCGATTCTGTTGATTCACTGTCCATTTGTCCTTCAACTGGATTAATGGTCAACGACTTTGACAGCCTTTCCTTCACACAAGGTTTTTCATCCTAATCCTAATCTCGTAGTAGACAGGCTTCTTCTTTAATAGCGGCACATACAATACGTGTAAGAAGAAAATTCACGAGCTCTATTACTATTTTGATTTTAGCGGAAGGCCTTTTGACTGTTATAGTCTCTCGCTTGGGTACCTTCCACAAATGGAGGATGAGCAGAAGGAGCTGCAAGCCCTTTTTCTTTATTCTTTCGAGCGATGACCTCAAATGATCAATACCGCAAAAGAAAAGGACCAAAGTCCCCTATTTAGTGCCGGGCGGAGCTCGTCGGGACTAAGGGCACGGACTTCGAGCAATCCTTTGTTAGAAAGGGAGAACGGAGGTTTCATTATCGAGAAGCTAATCCGGCTTGTAGTTTGAGGGAGATACCCGTGGGGGTCTCTTACCCATAGACTTGACTCTCACAAAGGCTGAAAGGAGGACTTCTTTGATAATAGCCATTTTTGAGACCGGGAAATTCAAGAGAAAAGAAGACCGTCCCATCTTGCGAGATCTCTCCATGATAAAGAAATCCGTTGAGACTGAGTAGGAGTACAACACCCTTACTGACGATACACCAAATGGTGAAAAAGTTCCTCAGAAGATCCCCTGCAGCAGTTAGACTGGCTTGGTACTGCTACTGTCACTCCACTGATTAAAAAAAGGGTTTCCTTCGGCCTGCCGCCGATTTAGAGTTTCTACTTATTGCATACCGTCTCGATGGTTCCCCTCTTTACCAATCAATACATTCCCCTATCTCTAAAGGGCTGCTTTAGCTCCTCAATTCGAGAAAGGAAGACTCGTACCTGTTGCTGACTGGGAGTTTCCTATTGTTGCCTATTACTTGAATGGCACCCCTCTATTAGATTAGAGGGCAGACTAAAGATGAATCAGGGGTGGGACATCCGCGATTGTGACGACTGTGTTTGAGGCAGATTAACAGAGGAAGAACCAAAAAGCAGAAGAAGTCCAGAAAACAGATCCTAGAAGAAAGAGCAGGTTCCGAAGAAGCAGCAGCGCCCGACCAGTCCGAGTTGACACATATGATGAGGGAGTTAGAACAGCTCAAAAGAAAAATGAAGATGATGGTGCAACTAATGACAGCTATGGTATCCTCCAGGGGAATAGAGCCCACCAAACTCCTCCCTCAAGTCCAGCAGCACAAAGAATAAATGGACAAGAAGGTCAAAAAGAAGAGGGAATTCGATCCCTTCCCAATTCTGCCATCTCGCCTACTTCCAGAATTGATTGCATCCAAACGGATCACTCCCATGCCTCCTAAACCGGCGAATCCTCAGGCTCCGGGACCAGATGCAAGATGTGAATATCATAGAGGTATACGTCATTGGACCCATGATTGCTACCATCTCAGGCATCGGATCCAAGATCTTCTGGACCATCAGTTGTTTACTTTCTATTTGCGAGGGAGGAATGCGTATTACGCTTTGAAGAATCCATGCCCTTCATTGCAGGATGAATCAGAGAGTAGTAGTATATGCAAGAAGAGAAAGACGTCCCAGATACAACCGCCCATTTCACTCAAAGATAGGCTCGTTTGGCCTAAGGTGAAAGACGCGGATTGCACAGAGATTAACATGATATACCCTCCGATCCGGCCTCAACACAGGAATAGCCCTGATCTGCACAACGTTATCTCCCAGATCGTTCAGAATGCACTAAATAGGCCTACGTCCTACCAAGCCCCTCGATCCACCTACCTAGTACCAGTTCCATCACAACCGCAGCCCCTTGTTATCACCATTCCAAGCGCATCATTTTTCGCACCAAAGGTTCCGCAAATCCTAACACTCAGACCCATCCCAAAACCTATGGTTATCACCTATCCACCCTCGAAGGGACCCATCACTATCAGCCCCCTGGAACCTTACACGGGAAATCATGCTGTGCCTTGGAATTACGGCATCGAGGCTACTACCGAACAAGGGGAAAAGAGCCCGAGGTAGGTGGCAGAAATAGGAGGAATGACCCGTTCTGGAAGATGTTATACTCCAGAAGAGTTGGAACTAAGAAGGAAGAAAAGAAAGCTTTCGACAAGCGACTCTTGGTTGCGGTTATCGCTCCTTCATCTCGTAAACTCGGTAGCTCGATAAACTTCGAGGCTAGGAAACGATTCTTATTTGGGCCAGCCATCGGGAAGACCAGCAAAGGCAACTTCCAAGTCAGCGGGTACTAGCCTGACAGCCCGACCTCACTCAGGAATAGACACTTGAAAAAAGGCCCTCAATCAAAGGAAAGAGTCTCTTTCCCGGAAAACTCTCCTCTCGCTCCTCGATCTCGAACTTATATGGTCCATTGTCCTTGAAAAGAATTTACAGCGAGTTGTAACCAGCGGTTAAGGCAATCCACTTCTTGCTTTGTGGGACTGGGGCCATTCCCCCCGTTTGCCTTTTCTGAAGCTAAATCGTGGATGAGTCGTTCTACAAAAGACCCGGCAGATGGAATGCCCTTCGGAAACTTGTCGGATTCCTCCTGAATAAGGGGCTTGATGAGCTTGGCTAAGTCGGATTTGATAGTCCGACTGCGTTCCAAATCAAGCTGAAAAGGATCCTCGGGTTATCGAATATCATAAAAGAGAAGAATGGTTGTTTCGATAATCAAATGGAGTAGCGATTAGTCGTATCAATCGCAATGGAAAGCCCATGAACTACAATAGCCTCCAAAAATTCTATTCCATAACCTGACTTTCGAAAGCCTTACCCTTCGACTCGACAGTCTTTCATAACCTTCCAAACGGCACAGGCACAACCATCACTGGCAACCCGCTCTGTCTCGTATGAAGAATGGGCAACGGGCATTCATGGAACAACTGGGACTGGAAAGGCAGTCAACTCACTCCGCATTACCTCGGGTCATTGGTCACAATCGAGTCAGCTCTACTCACTGGTCTATGGAAACTAGCCCCTCTGTCCCTGACTTCCCCGGGCAAGCAAAGGATCAGACTTGACTTTGGACCGCGAAAGAATTTGACTATGAAAGGGCGCGTTAGCAACAAGCAACGGGTGAGCTCGCTAGCGCGAAAGCCGTATAGCGTTAGTGCATTCGTTTTCTTGCTGCAGCCGTTTTCTTGGTGGGTAGTCGAATGAAGGTCTTAGAGATGGGGCCGGGCTCGCTCGGGGCCGAAATAGGCGGAAAGAGGTGGGTTTAGCACCGCTTTTCCAGTTCGATAGGCAGGAGAGGGGGCTTGGTCCTCGGAGCTAGACAATGGAAAAGAAGGCTTAGACGCGCATCAGAAGCACTCGATTAATAATAAGATTGGATTGCCTGGGAGATGTAGCCAGAGAGCTGTGGATTTGAATTCTTGCTTGTTGAATAAAAAAGTCTTTACAAATGTAGCTAAGGGGCTCGAAAGCAGCGAAGAAAGTAAATTCATTCTCTTACTAAAGTGAAGCGCGCAAAGAGAACAAACAAGATGGTGAGAGCGACGTGGGGCACTCCTCTTTACCCAACATTTGAAAATTCGCAGTATGGTTGAACCCGGGACCGGATCCACAGGCGTTGGAACTACTCTCAGGACTCTCCCCCTTTTAGCGCCGAGATAGATTGATTTAGAGGAAAGAAGGAAGTTTCTCTCCTTAGATTCTATATATAGCCCAGATATAGAAATAGAAAAGGACATTCTAGAAAACTCTCCTCTATCTAGTATTCAATCCGAGTCCTATGTGACTAGGGACGGCCACCGCCCTCTTTCGTGGGAAGACTTTTTACTAAATATCTATTCACGTAAGAAGAAGGACGCCATCTTGAATATTGAGGAGGCTCTTACCTAGACCTACTATCAGGCAGGCTATGGTGAGATCGAGAATGCCGAACTAGCGAATGCAGAAAGCAATTGAAGGCGTTCTAGTTTGTTCAATGTAGTTTGAAGACCTACAACAAGAGGACCCCTATCAAGCCCCTAGTTGCCAAAGATCAGGAAGCTCTTTGTTATGAAGAAGCCACAAATAAGAGGAAAATGAGGGTCTAAAGCATATAGGGGTTGGCCCTTTACCTTATCCTTATTGCGGCACCCTATAGCTATAACATTATGCGTGTGTAGATCCTTGACAACACAGAGGAAGTTGGAATAAAGATGGCATAGCTTTGGCGGTCATCACAAGGGTGTCCAACCAATCCAATTTTTTGAGAGATGAGACAAATGCTGCCGGATTGCTCGTCATATGATGGGTAGCCTTTTAGCATAGCTTTCATCAGAACTAGGCAACTTTCTTTTCTTCTCTTATGAAATTCAAGATCTCCCCTTGAGAACGCACAAAACAGTTACAAAATCATACCCTTTGGATGTTACGTTACATATCTGATACCCTTTTGTCCCTCACGGAACACTGGCTATATCATCTAGCCCCATGTCAACCAATCCAACTCCTCCTGCCGCTATGCATCCTATTGGGACGCTTCTACTTTTTTTTGTTCTGCCAAGGTCTAATCGTTCTGACGTAGTCTAAGTCTTCTAGGGGAATGCCGACTGCCGAAGTTGAAGCTGAAACCAATGATGTTAACCGGCGATGCTGATTCCGAAGCCGTGGCAAAAAATCTTTCCCCTGTAGAAAGAAGTGTCTCCGAACAATCTCTGATGAGCTGACCCTATCTGAGGCTGTCGACTTAACTGCGCCGAATCTGGAGGTTTGCTTTGATCCGAGTCTTCCATGGCCTGATCGTGCTCATATTGATCGGGAGGAAAAAACCTGCCCCAAAGGCTATGCTCCGCAAAAGCGGTGCCCCTTAAATGTGCTCTCATCAGATAGAATGAAAGTTGTTAGAGTATAGGTAAGCCCGGGGAGCTATGGGGGTAGGAGTGGTCTCTCTAGTCATACCAAGTAGCTATATTAGGTTCATTTCCTTCTCGATTCAATCTTTAATTTCGTTTGATTTTAGGTAGAAAGCCTATGTCATGGCAGTAAAATCTCTCTTTTTGAACAGAGCTTTAAGCCTTTAGCACATCAATAGATATTGCAGTAAAATCATCTGATTTGAGCCCACTTCCATACTGATTGGAATAGCCAAAAATGCACCTTTCCGCACTATCACTTTCTAGAATTCTTTCTGATACATGCTCCGAGAGGGTTAGCCCCGGCTATCAAGATGAGCTAAATGGTCACACCAGTGTACTATGCCAAAAGGTAATTTTAAAGATCTCGGGATTGCTTCAATGGCAGAAGCCAGAAGAGTGAATTCAGCGATTGCTTTTTGACATGGTAATTGGAATCTTCCCTCAACCAAGGAGGGATGGGTAGGCTCAACTCGATATGGCTAGAAAACCCTTAGGGCCACTTCTCATTATACCTTTGGACACCAGGCTCGCCATCTACGGAGCTTTTTTTGTAGTGCTAGTTCAGAGGCTTGGGGCCCGACCCCTGCGGCTGGATTGAATCCTTTTCGAACTACGAATGACTTGATCCTGTCCAAGCCACTAGGAAGCGGAGGCAAGCTCGATCGAATAGAGCCCCAGTCTCCATTTTTCTTACATAGCAAACGAAGATAAATCGTAAAGCATACAAAAAAAGGGATCCACTAATCCCTGTCATCCCAAGCACCCTATGCCGCCCAACGATAGCCCATCAGGTACCCAGGACGGGTTGGGAAACGCATTCCATTACGGGGGAATGGTCCCGGCTGGTACGTCCGGAGCGTCCAGCTCCAAAAAGAATTTTGAGGAGACCATTTGGGACGCCTTAGAGCAACCCCTAATATCTGACGAGCAGAGACTAACCGAAATAAAGGGAAAACTTAATCTGTATTTCGACCTGAAGGATTCTTGAGCTCTACTACTAATAGAGCTGAGGCTAAGGAGAAAGCAGAAAGCAGAGCTAGCTAAAGAAAGACAAGAGCGAATATCCCTGCTAGCGAAAAAGAGCCCATATCCATCTCTTCAGCGCGAGTTGTTGGTCGGATCGTGGAACTCCCCCCATTATAAATTACCTTTTTCCTTTATCATGGTTGGGGAGGATGTTAGGTAAAGAGTCAGAGCAGCTATGCAAGCACACACATGGGCACTAGTCAACGCCCTTGGTTTGGTAAAGCCCTAAAGGCGGAAGGGGAGACTTAGATCTTGTCAGTTCATAACAAAAACCGCATCCGGTGGTATCCTATCGTCGTAAAAAAATCATTCATTGCTTCAAAAAGGGAATGAGCTCTCACAGGTTTCGTTTTTTCGGCCAGATTTCGCGTATCAGAAATTTCGTATAGAGAGAAGAATTGTCCTTATTCTTGCTGTTGTTAAACAGGCTGTGCCTTCGGCCGCCTATGATAGGGGGGCCCTTTCCACTCCTTGTTGAAGTAGCAAAGCTCGTTGAGGCAGACCTAGACTGAAAGAAAAGTGGTCGTTCGTTCGAGAATAGGGGTCGTGGAAGAATTGGGTTCGATTCCCATAGCCCCACCACGAATCACGAGGGCGAAAAAGACGGAGAATTTCTTATTTCTTATATAAAGAAGAGCCACGCTCTTGAAGCCCTAAGAAATAGGCAATATCGGTTCGAATCCGAATTGGGGCATCGTCTTGGAGTCTTACGAGAATGAGAACTCATTTTCATTTCATTTTCTGACTCATTCTCTTTGATTGCTTTAAGTCGCCCTTTTTCCTTATCCTTTGTTTCTCACACTAAGCTCTTCAATCCTTTCTTTTGTGCATCTTTCTCCCATGCATTTCAGGATCCACCAACCGGCTATTTACAACAAAAAAGTCTTTCCTCATTTATGAAGGGGAGCGGAGCAGTCGATGAACCAGACCACATGAATGTGCCCGAGAAACTGATAGACATCCAAAACCTACTTCTTTACTTCCCCTTATCATTTGTTTTAGTGGTTTGTTTATACTAATAATCTTTTTTTTATTGGTATGGTTACGACAAAAAAAGATTAAGTCCACAATAGACTTTTTACAGAAAAATGACATCCCCTATACATTGCGATGCACGCCGCTTTCGTACGAGGTCGTGCCGCAACCGCAACTATTTAAGGATAAGGGAATCCAAAATGGGTTTGTTGAAATGGAGAAAAGGCAAGAACGATAAAGGCGACGGCGCACGTTTACCTACTAGGCGTATTGGTTATAACATTTGAATTTCTCTTACATTCCACGTTTCCGAAACGGATCCTATCAAATATTTTACATTTTCTATGATCATCTCTATTTTAGGTATTCGGGGAATCCTCCTTAATAGACGAAATATTCCTATTATGTCAATGCCAATTGAATCAATGTTATTAGCTGTGAATTCGAACTTTTTGGTATTTTCCGTTTCTTCGGATGATATGATGGGTCAATCATTTGCTTCATTGGTTTCAACGGTGGCAGCTGCGGAATCCGCTATTGGGTTAGCCATTTTCGTTATCACTTTCCGAGTCCGAGGGACTATTGCTGTAGAATTTATTAATAGCATTCAAGGTTAAACATGACTCCTAGAGAATTACCAAAATACGAAGTTCTCTTTTCGTTCTCTTCTTTCTTTTTGATTTTGACTTGGTTGGCAGGGTCAGGGCCTTTCTCGCTGGGCGAGCGCATCCGATTGATTCGAAAGTCCTTTCCTAAACCACTTCCCGTTCAGTTGCTGAAAGATAGATAGAACCTTTCTAACTAAATGAGATTGAGTTCCACGAATATGCAAGCTAGAAAGATGCTATTTGCTGCTATTCCATCTATTTGTGCATTAAGTTCGAAGAAGATCTCAATCTATAATGAAGAAATGATAGTAGCTCGTTGTTTTATAGGCTTCATCATATTCAGTCGGAAGAGTTTAGGTAAGACTTTCAAAGTGACTCTCGACGGGAGAATCCAGGCTATTCAGGAAGAATCGCAGCAATTCCCCAATCCTAACGAAGTAGTTCCTCCGGAATCTAATGAACAACAACGATTACTTAGGATCAGTTTGCGAATTTGTGGCACCGTAGTAGAATCATTACCAATGGCACGCTGTGCGCCTAAGTGCGAAAAGACAGTGCAAGCTTTGTTATGCCGAAACCTAAATGTTAAGTCAGCAACACTTCCAAATGCCACTTCTTCCCGTCGCATCCGTCTTCAGGACGATCTAGGCACAAAGTTTCACTTATTAGTTAGGAGGAGATTTTGCCCCCAGTGTATCTCGAAAGCAGAAAAAATAGAACTCATTCGAGAGAGCTTGGTGGTCTTAAGAATGGTTCGGGTGGGGGGTTCTCTTAAGAATAAATAAGACGAATAGAATCTAATTCATGTTCATGCTAACAGAAGAGCGGATCCAATACACAGACAACTTCTTTCTCAAAAAGTACTTGCTGCACTTCTTTCTCATGAAGCTGCTTTGCAAGAAAGGAGTTAGTTCCCTCCGGGGGTTCTGAGAGCCAATGCTTCCTACGCTCCAGCCCTTAGCCCTGAACTCCTTAGCACAAGCACTAAGTAAGCCCGTGAAGGCCTTCAATATCGCACCTACTAGGACTGAAATTTCGTTTTCGAATAGGACTACTTCTTTCTTTTCTGTACGCTAGGGTCGTTCGGGCGGAAAACCTAGTTGCGTACTGGGTGAAGCTTAGTCCTTTGGACCTTTCAATCTCGCAACTTTTTTAGATTAGCTAGGGCCGCCCGCACGCTTTAAGGGTTGTTGAAGGTATTGCACTAAGAAAGACTCCTGCCGTTGCTATGCTAAAGGTAAGATTTTCTTTTAAAGCCGCTCAAGCAATTTCTTTAAAAAAAGAAGAGCAAGACAAGAAAGATAAGGCTCGAAAGCTGCGAAGAAAGAAAGTCGAGCTGCTCTAATCGAGCTGTGAAATCGGTGTGGTGAGGTATTGGAAGTGTTCAGCGAATTTAAAGACACTAAAAAAGAGCACCGTGCTATACTGGCAGAGCTTCAGCAAAACTAGGTAGGTAGCTTTCGCTAATGAGAGATGGATTTGGGGATTCGATTAGGTCTCCTAATTCATGGAATTCGTTTTCTCTTTATTAGTTTCTTTTTAAAGCAGCATTCTCCCTTGACTCGATCTTTAATTGAATTATCGATAGAACGTTGATCAATATTCAGGAAGAGATCGAGGATCACAGCAGGATCCTATCTGATCTTTGTCAACACAGGACTCGAAGCCCCCTGCTCAAACTAAAGGGTAATCCTTCGGAATTGAAAATTCCTATCTTTCGGATTTCTTATATTAATTATAGTGGAGGGGAGAAGACTCATTTTGAATTCTATCTATATAGGGGGGGAGCCATAGTGAAGCCTAGAGAGGCGGAAGCGGCAAATCGCTTCTACCGAGTTCCACAACAGCAGCTTAGCTTAGTAGCTTAACTCTTTCTACTGGCGTGGCGCTGCTGGATGCTTCTGATCAATAGAACAGGAAGAGGAGTCAGCCAAAAAGAAAGACCACCAAAAGTAACGACCACCAAGATACGCATAGTGATTCGATCTTTTGATCACCCATTTTTGGAAAACCATTTTGGGGGGCTTCAGCCTTACACACGGAAGATTGGATTGCCTGAATCACGAGTCTTATATACTGTGTTACGATCACCTCATATTGATAAAAAGTCCAGAGAACAATTTGAAATGGAAATAAAGAAAAAATTTCTGATCATAAAAACAGAAAAGCATGAATTGCGCAAGAAGTTCTTTCGGTTAAAACGCCGTGCGACTCGGAGGACATAAGACTTCTTGGTCAAGCCAAAATGCCGGCAGAATGCTCCTACCCCACCATGCCTGGCCCTTTACCTTACCTTAAGAAAGAAAAGAAATGGGGGTATGAAGCGTGGGAAAGAATGAGAGAAGTGTCTGATACAACAGGTAACCTTAAGGAGTGGCGGCAAAGCTCTTGATTGATCAACGCGAGTGAACTGTGCTTAGACGCTTCGTAAAACCGCACCGATCTACGAGAGGAGCTGATGGATGAGTAGGCTTCCCCTTTCGATTTACGGAATGTGATCTGGGACACGATGGGGGTTTGCGTGCCTCGGTAGGAAAGAGATCACCGGAGTATAGCACAAGATCGCCTTTTTTTTCTTGCTGCCATGGGGTCGACCTGTAAACAAGGTAAACCCAATGGGAACCAAAAACGGGAGGGTACCACATTGATTGACATTGGGCAGAAGACGATCCAAAAAGCGAAGGCTCACCCAGCGGAGATCGGCAGTGAGGGATGCTTACCTTCTTCTTAGAGAAAGGGGAAAGGGGCAACCTATCTTACTAATAATAAGAAAGGGGGTGGCATCGACTGGGGTTTTACACCCAGTTGGTGTAAGGGATGAATCACCGCGGTCGGATTGCCAGAAATGGTGCCGACTGTCCATGAGGCGAACAATCGGTAGCGAGATACAGATCCGGAGAGATCTGGGTCTTCTATCTCAACATTTGGTTGTTTAACCTCACTCCACGACACATGGAGTCCTATTTGTTTGGTTTGGTTAACTAGGTGCCCCCCCACGACTGATGCGACATTCAGTCGTTTAGGCGAGTTTTGGTGTTTATTAAGATAAACCAGTTTGTCAAATGAATCCGGTTGGATTCGCAAATGTCTTATACTTGAGTATTGACATTTGAGGGCGGTGATCTGGAAGCCATCCCAGTGGAGGTTAGTCCAATGACTGACTTCTGCATCAGGTACCCAAACCGGATAAGGAAAGACATGAAAATGAATTTTTCCAGGTATTTGTTTGACAAACTGTTGTCTCTTAAGACCATCAAATGGCACAAGATTTTGGAAAATCTTATTAATTAGTATTATAGATACTAATAATAGCTACCGACGGTCTGACCAAGGAACTCTGTATAGGAGCATACCTCGTAGCCAAACAGGTAATTCAGTTAAACCGACGATCTGGCCCTCTGTTTACCATCGCAGATTATGAAGAAGGATCAGAAGGCCGACTTATGGGTTCATATATATCTGTCTTTAGTCTTTGTCGGGCTATTCGCCTGGCGAAACGGATTGACAGATCGATATTGAAATCTCACCCCTTCCACCGGTCTGCCAAGACAGTCTCAATTAAAAAATGATATAGTCGCTTTATCTAAAGACCTGATCCTAAGGTACTGTCCTAGTTTTCTCTCAACTCCCTTGTGTCAGGGGGTACGTTGGGAGCCAACTTGGAAAGCGAGACCTTCGTGGAGGCCGTAAAGGTGAAAAGACGCGTGGAGGAATATTCTACCCTACCATCTGCGTCATGAAATCGTTTGGTTTGTACATCAATAGCCATTGTGACTATGATGCAGGGTTTCCTCAATGGTCCCCCTTTATCCGATACCCGACCAAAAGAATGAAGAGAGATCTCCATGGTCTACAGAGACCGCTGAGAGTACCATCCACTCTCTTTCGGGTCTAGACACTTCGGTGAGTCTATTGACTCAGGCTCCCCTGGTAGACTATCGCAATCTACCGAGGCTGGCGCTGGTAAGAGATATTCGCCATAGGTAACTTTGTGAATCAAAGGGTATTGAAGCCTCTTCATGATTTCCTCATGGACACGCTTCGGTCTATCCCAATGGATGGAACTTTTAATCAGCTCCGACCGTTCGTTGGATAGATGAAAAGGTTTCAGTAAGGTTTATTCTTTTGACTTGAAGTCTGCCACCGATAGGTGGCCCCTCAGTCTGAAGACTCACCTTATTAGAACTTTATTTGGTAAGTCTGTTGGAGATTGTTTAGATGCAATCTTCAGCAGATCTATGAAGTACCCTTTCTTCGCTCAGTTCGAGGTGTCGTATTCTTTAGAGTAGGACAACCTCTTGGCTTTCTGTCTTCCTCTCTGCACTTTAACACATCACTTAGTGATGTTTTATTGTGCAGAGAAGGTGTACCCAGGACAGCGCTTTACTAGGTATGCCATTCTTGGAGACGATGTTTGTATCGCCGACGAGAATGTGGCCTCTCTTTATCGCCAGACAGTAAATGATCTAGGTCTCGCAATAAGAAAGGGGGTGAGATAGGCGACAGGTAGCTTGCTTCCAAGCCGGCCCGGCCGCGAGGAAGAGATCTTTGCCGGTGCTGACTTGGATCTCGGGTGACGGAATAAGGCGCCCAGAAGCGACGAGCAGTCGCGGTCGAAGCTTGGCTCTAGGCGATAGGCTAGCAGTAAGCTTGGCTACAGCGAAGCGCTTACCAAGCGCGAAGGATTCGTTCCTCTCCCAGCAAGAGGATGCGCGCCTTAACTTAAAAGAGCTAACGCGCTTTACTTAACCAAGGCTTTCTCTGATAGGGGCTCGTTAGCCGTTGTTTGGGTCGAGCTCAAACCTTCGCCACTGGAGCCGTATGCGGGGGAACTCGCACGTGCGGTTCTTAGGGGGGAGAGCTAGTAGGAACCATCCTATCCCAATAGCGAATATTTGGAGCTCAATATGAAATCCTATTTTCTTGCAAGACCCGTTCGGATAAGGGAAAACTCCAGAGATTGCTTCGAAGTAAGATCCTTGCGTTGACCCTTTCCTGAACCAGAACCGGGGGGGGAGGGGTTGAGAGGAAAGAAAAGGGGATCCAAATTTCCCATCCATCAATAAAGTGAGGGCTTTCCGGACCTTCCCCACCCCTCTTTCCATTCTTCCTTCCCCTCTCACTCCCCCTTTTTCAAGAAATAAGCCCCGCTCCCTAAGAAGGGGCCCCTCTCTGATAAGGAAGGAAACGAAAGAATCTCCATTTTATGACAAATCCGGTCCGATGGCTGTTCTCCACTAACCACAAGGATATAGGGACTCTATATTTCATCTTCGGTGCCATTGCTGGAGTGATGGGCACATGCTTCTCCGTATTGATTCGTATGGAATTAGCACGACCCGGCGATCAAATTCTTGGTGGGAATCATCAACTTTATAATGTTTTAATAACGGCTCACGCTTTTTTAATGATCTTTTTTATGGTTATGCCGGCGATGATAGGTGGATCTGGTAATTGGTCTGTTCCGATTCTGATAGGTGCACCTGACATGGCATTTCCACGATTAAATAATATTTCATTCTGGTTGTTGCCGCCAAGTCTCTTGCTCCTATTAAGCTCAGCCTTAGTAGAAGTGGGTAGCGGCACTGGGTGGACGGTCTATCCGCCCTTAAGTGGTATTACCAGCCATTCTGGAGGAGCAGTTGATTCAGCAATTTCTAGTCTTCATCTATCTGGTGTTTCATCCATTTTAGGTTCTATCAATTTTATAACAACTATCTCCAACATGCGTGGACCTGGAATGACTATGCATAGATCACCCCTATTTGTGTGGTCCGTTCCAGTAACAGCATTCCCACTTTTATTATCACTTCCGGTACTGGCAGGGGCAATAACAATGTTATTAACCGATCGAAACTTTAATACAACCTTTTCTGATCCCGCAGGAGGGGGAGACCCCATCTTATACCAGCATCTCTTTCGGTTCTTCGGTCATCCAGAGGTGTATATTCCCATTCTGCCTGGATCCGGTATCATAAGTCATATCGTTTCTACTTTTTCGGGAAAACCGGTCTTCGGGTATCTAGGCATGGTTTATGCCATGATCAGTATAGGTGTTCTTGGATTTCTTGTTTGGGCTCATCATATGTTTACTGTGGGCTTAGACGTGGATACCCGTGCCTACTTCACCGCAGCTACCATGATCATAGCTGTCCCCACTGGAATTAAAATCTTTAGTTGGATCGCTACCATGTGGGGGGGTTCGATACAATACAAAACACCCATGTTATTTGCTGTAGGGTTCATCTTTTTGTTCACCATAGGAGGACTCACTGGAATAGTCCTGGCAAATTCTGGGCTAGACATTGCTCTACATGATACTTATTATGTGGTTGCACATTTCCATTATGTACTTTCTATGGGAGCCGTTTTTGCTTTATTTGCAGGATTTCACTATTGGGTGGGTAAAATCTTTGGTCGGACATACCCTGAAACTTTAGGTCAAATCCATTTTTGGATCACTTTTTTCGGGGTTAATCTGACCCTCTTTCCCATGCATTTCTTAGGGCTTTCGGGTATGCCACGTCGCATTCCAGATTATCCAGATGCTTACGCTGGATGGAATGCCCTTAGCAGTTTTGGCTCTTATATATCCGTAGTTGGGATTCGTCGTTTCTTCGTGGTCGTAACAATCACTTCAAGCAGTGGAAATAACATAACAAGGGCGAACATTCCTTGGGCTGTGGAACAAAATTCAACCACACTGGAATGGCTGGTACAAAGTCCTCCAGCTTTTCATACTTTTGGAGAACTTCCAGCTATCAAGGAGACGAAAAGCTATGTGAAGTAAAAGAAGAAAAGGTCGCCGACTGCTACTAAGAACCTAACAGAACTTTTCAAAATGTGGGTTCCAACGAAGAAGAGTTGAGGACCAATTTCGACCTAATTTAAGAGTTAGGAAAGCAAGCTCAGTTCAGAATGGCTACTTACCAACAGAGGATAGCGAGGTACTACAAGGCCAGAGTTAAATTTGGAAATTGGATCGAGCTGAGCCGGAGCTGCTCCTACTGACTATGACTGGACAGCAGTGGACTCTTTCTCAAAGTCTGACCCTGCCACCTATATTTGATTGGATGAAGCAACCATCACTGAAGCAATGGATTTAGTAGCCAGCTCAACTCCATTTAACAGGTTAGTAGCGAAAGGTAAGGCTTCATTCCCGAGTGGACGAGAAGAAGGAGCAAGCCCTATTAAGTGAAGGGAAGAGAATCAAGGCTATTTTACTTTACTTTACTAGACTAGCTACCGAGCTGACTCAACTCAAGGAAGCCGGAAAGAAAGGGCTTCAAGACAGCTTCGGCAACAGAAACTCGAGCTGAGGAATACGGAAGAGAAGCGGATTCAACTCAATCTTAGCCTAAGAGCAGTTCAGAGAAGAGAATCAAAGGTCAACGGCCAATGGAGGATTTCTCCCTCCCCCGGATTCATCTTAAACCGACCGAGATGACATCCAGCACGAGAGCAAGAAAAGGAAATGGTCTCCGTGCAGCTTCAAGTCACGCCACTCTCACATAGAATCATGGTCACATCTGTAGTATATATAGTTTATAGAAGCGGAATGCCAATCGACACTGGTAGCCATCGGGATTGAGTTCAGCTGCTTTTGACGATACTGACGAATGAGTAAACGGAAGAATGAATCAGATGAGCTCCAGTCTGGACTCTCATTGGTCAAACAGGCGCAACGGGCCGAGAGAGAATAAAAGGACACCAGAAGAGCAAGAAAAAGAGCTGTATGATAAGAGTCCTTATCCTACCCACCCCATTTTTTTAGTTTATGGGAGTAGCAAGAACAGCTCCATTTAAAAGGTTAGCCGCGTACCAAAGAGCTCGATCAGCTATTCTTTTTTTCAGTCCGGTTGACGCCACTCGATAGGAAGAAAAGTCAAGGTTTTTCGAAGGCTTCAAGCCCTGTTTCAGCGGAGAGCATGGATTCCCCTGGCACCTCTCTTCCACAGCTTGGCACGTTTAAAGAAGGTGCCTACACTATAATGTACAAAGTGGCATAAAGTGATTCTTTTCGGGTTCGGTCAGGAGGGACAAAAGAGAGATGCTTTCTATCAGTCAAAAGCAGATACCGCCCCCCCTCATGCTCCCACGGTCCGCTTACCGAGGAATAGAAAGGGAGGACCGGGGGCCAGAGCAAGTTGGGTTGGGGTATAGAGCCGTAAGCGCGGTGGGGGGGTGACAGAGGACGTGCTCGTACGGTTCAAAGAAGGGTATGATCAACTCGTTGATTGTTGGGAACTTTCACTCCTCTATATTCGAAATATGCCTTTCTAGGAGCATTACGATCTGCAGCTCAAATGGTCTCTTATGAAGTCTCTATTGGTCTTATTCTTATTGTGCGCCTTGTGAGCGCGTTTGGATCCGCGAAGGCAATCGCTCGGATGTTCCCCTAACCCAACCCGGGAACGGACCGGAGGGAACCGCAGCATGGGGAATGTCCGCGTCTCGTCGCAAGGCTCATTTTTCGTTTTTGGTCATAGGGCGGGCGGATTTATCTGATCAAGGGCCGGGGCACAAGGGTCCTGGTACTATCCAGGTGCGAAGAACCCCGGAGGTGACTGCAATGAGCAGAAATCTCACTCACCGGCCTAAACGACGAGCAAACACTCGAACGTGAGAGCAAGGGATCACCTAACGAATGGACGAGCTCCAAGGAGGGAGGAAAGAGGAAGGCAAGAACCATACTTTCAGAGAAGTGGCGGTCCGAATCTTATCTGAACTGCGAGAATAACTGACTAAGCCATGCCATAAGGGTCATTCTCCAAACGGGACGGGGTCAAGCCTTTCGATTTTTGAGTAGGTTGGGTGACAGATCGGCCATAGGAGTACTCCGGGATATAAACCAGGGCAACCAATGTCGAGCATACGACGATGCCGCCCGTTTTCATTTCGTGGAAGTCCCCGGCAGAGGAAAGGGCTGTAGGTGATGGCGCGTTCTGCTTCTTATCTAGAGAGGGGCGCTGAAATCGTTCCTATTGGGTCGTGCGTGGCAGCTGGTATAGATGGGGCCGCTTGAACGGGACCTATTCTCTTAATAGGCGGCAAAGCTGAATAGGAAAGGGGCCGAGCTGACTGATGAGTGCCTTTTTAGCCTTTATTAAAAGGGCTCTCTCATGTGAAGCTAACATGGCTGGCTACATACAAGTATAGCCAAATCAAGATGAGACGTGACGGACGGTAAGAGGCCGCAGCGGGACTCTCATAGGAAAGCCCGCCCACGCTAGCTAACATAGAAAGATATTCCCGGATAGCAAAAGTCTCTATGTGAATCTCTTCCCGACCAGGCCAGGCCGAATCGGGCCACCACTTGGGATGGGGCTCAGCCCATATGCATCATTTGATGAAAGCACTCCAGTCGCTTCCTCGAAGTGGCTTGTCAACCACGCTTTCCCTCCCTCAAAACAATGCTCCTCACCAACCGGCCTTGGGTTGGGGCAAGACAGCAATGAGTAGTTCGGTCCAGGACTCCACCCCCTCGAGAGCAGGATGCCGGCCGAGATGGAGCTGGGAGCCAACCTATACTTTCCTGGGGCTTGCCTTGCCCCAACATCTAAATCAAATGCGGGCGCCGAAAAGGAACCAGCCCAGCCTCTTCCAGAAAGCTTTGCTTGGTAGGCGCTGCCTATTCACTTCACTCGGACAATGCTCTAAACACGAAAGTGTGACGCCCCCTTCTCCCGTGCTGAGTCACAGGCAGCGCCTCGGAAAGCGCGGACGAGCCACATGCAGGGAAACTTGCACGTGTGGTTCTGGCCGGGGACCCCGGTATACTGTACTAATATGTGTAGGTCCCCGTAATTCGAGTGAGATTGTCATGGCGCAAAAGCAGATATGGTCCGGTATTCCCTTGTTCCCTGTATTGGTTATGTTCTTCATTTCTCGTCTAGCAGAAACTAATCGAGCTCCGTTTGATCTCCCAGAAGCGGAAGCTGAATCAGTTGCAGGCTATAATGTAGAATATGCGCGGGATGCGATCCTTAATAGTCCACTGTTGGCGGAAGCCAATGTCCCGGGGTCCCGGGGACTCATTCTGACTGAAACAAGGGGTGGGTCTTTACCAACTTAAAAATAGAAGATTTTAGGTAAGCCAAAAAACGTGAGCGCCCCTACGCGAGCCTTATTGAAAAGGCCCCTTACTATAGAACAAAGCAAGGGATTGAGCTTTCGAAAGCCTAAACTCCTTACTCTAACAAGTAAGCAAGCTTCACCCCTCTCCTGTTTCTTTATTCATTAGGGCGAGTGGCATTAGCCCCTCTCCCAGCAAGAGGATGCGCGCCTTAACTTAAAAGAGCTAACGCGCTTTACTTAACCAAGGCTTTCTCTGATAGGGGCTCGTTAGCCGTTGTTTGGGTCGAGCTCAAACCTTAGCGCATCCGTTTTCTTGCTCGTTAGCGCTCCTTAGCACAAGCACTAAGTAAGAAACCTACCTTATTGAAAACTTAAGTAAATTTTATATTCTATCTATATGTATTCTATTAATGCGCTCAAGCATGCGAAGAAAGCAACAAGCGAGAAAAGCTCTTTACTAATAACAAAGGGCTTTTCTTGCTTGTTTAGTAAAGTCACGCTTTTCATTTTGATAGGAGTAGGTGCTTGCTGGGGCAGGGCACTCTTCATTCTTCATTCGAAACTAATGAATGTCGGGTCGGGGGTTTCTGCCTTGTTATCAAAAAGGGAGTTGGGTAAAGCAAACTCCCTCCTTGGACGAGCACGGGGCTTAGTCAAGTAGAACCGGGTTGCGCTGCTTGATGCTCCGATCGAAAACAAATCTGTGGGGCCATGCCGGTACGACTGAATATGCGTTAAAAAGGTCAATCCCTCCCCTACGACACAAAAAAAAACCGGGCCGAACTTCTAACAGCCCGCCCGCTTCCATAGAACAATATCGTGGCAACGTAGACCTAAGTGGTCATATTGGATCTTTGGGAACCATCACAAGTGCGGCCGGCCTATATTTAAACGAGAATGCC
>PYAF01000421.1:44882-55335 GCA_007407185.1 Glycine tomentella
AGTCCATAATCTCAAGAAAATTCCTAAAATGATATTCATCATTCTCCTCTAATTTTCTGATGATTAGAATAACTTAATTTGAATTTTATTTCAAAAGGTGTATTAAATTCAAAAAATCTCACTAGATAGTGAATTATAATTTTCTAATCGTCCTAAAGTATTTCCTTAAATCCATATTCAATAAGTAAAATATTGGGGTATTACATCTTTTCTCTTAAGTTTTAGACTAAATATCCTTTTCTTATCCACCTTTTCCTAAGCCATTCATTACAAGCTAATAAAGTCCTTTTGATCTTTTGATGCATGTGTATTTCAATTTGAATGAATGAGAGGCTTGTCAATGCTTGGATGTGCTAGTTACATGTGGTGTTTGAGTGTAAATACAAGCCATACACATTATATGAGGATGAGTGCCACTCTTTGAGAGAATTCTATCACCTTGGTGCATTCTTAATCCTAAACTTAACTACTTTTTCACTTTGCACTTTGTGATCATGTTTTCTTGGGTTGTTTATTACCTCAATATTATTCTTCCATCTTTCATCTCTCTCACTTTTGTGCATTGTTATGATCCATTGAAAAATATGTGTGCCTTATTCATACCATTTCTTTAAATTTTTGGTTTACTTTAGTTTGAATTTTTTTCTCTTAGTCTTTCTTTTAGTTTTGTCCAGGAGTGCGAATGTTTAAGTATGGGGTATTTTGATGGACTGCTTTTAGTCAAATATTTTTACATCCTTCTTAGCTTAATTGACTTCTCTTGGACTTTTATTTTTCTATTCTAATTCAGTTTTTGTCTTAGGCAAGTGGGCTTAATTGCTAATTGTAGCGTATTTTCGGATTTTATGCTCACTTGACCTATCTGCCTTGTATAGGACATACAGAGCTCTACAGAACTCTGAATGGAGCATTCTAGTAGTTCCTGGAAAGATAACGAAAATATCTACAAGTTTGTCAGAAATAAGCCGAGGCTAATTTTGCCATTTTGAGGGTCATTTTGGGCTTCGAAGTCAGAATCACTGCACTTATATTTTGGGCTGCGAATTTGATTTTTATGGTTGTAAATAGTAAATAATTAGAATTGATGGGTTTTATTCATGGCCCATTCTTTTCTTCAAACTTAGTTACTACATATTAGTGACATTGGACAGACATAGACATTACATTTACATTAATAAAAACAATTTTACATTTTCTTTCTTTAAGTTTTTAGGATCAAAACCTTTGTTCTTCATTTTCTCTCAATTGTTCTTCATTGTTCTTCATCTTCTTCATTTTCATTTTTCTATTCTTCCATTTTCTTGCACTTACTCCATGGGGATTTCACTGATGATGATCATGGGAGGCTAAATCATTAATCAATCTAAGGATCCAACCTAAGCAAGAGGAGAATTGGAGTTCCGGTTTAGTATTTCGAATTCTATTTGAATGTTCACCTTCTTCTTCAATTTCTATTATGTTTTCATGATTATGAATGCGTTTAGGATTGAAAGTGGATTAGGTTATGGATTCATGTCCTAATTTCAATTATTAATCACTGATTAATTGGATGATATTTCAGTTAGGGTTGTGATTTCAATTAAGTTGGGAGTTGATTCGATTGAACTGCTTCTAGTGAGATTGAATAAATGTTCATAATAGGATAAATTCATGAGAACTATGATGATTCGAATAGCTTGGTTTGGTGAATTGGATTGATGCTTTTTAATCTGCTTTACATTTCTTGTTATCAATTCTGCTAGTTTTTGCGTTGTCCTTTAATCTTAGCTTGTATTTTCATGTGTTTTAATTGTTGCACACAAACTGTTCGATAAAAACTGCATTACTGTTATTAGTGATTTGAAGCTAGAACCATATTGATAGTGTCTCTGAGTCAACCTAGGTTAATCCTGTACTACAGAATTAACATAGTTAATTTGTTTTAGAGCGTTTCGGCAAACGCATATCAATGTGAAAAGATGATTCAACAACTGAATTTAGTAAATGAAACTAAGTTGAGACTTACAAATATTAGAGTAGACCAGTCTCTAAACACTATTCTCATTTTCTGTTGTATATTAGACCTATTATAGGTAAATTTGTCCTTCATGAACACTTTTAATTTGGATGTTCCATTCAATACATTAAGCAATTGAATGTAGCAAATAAATTTAGTTAAAAAACTCAAAGATTAGAAATGAACTAAAATTAATGAAAGCTATTGAAGACAGTAAATTAACGTAGATAATGTAATTCATGACTCAACAAAGAGAATTGAAATTAAATTTATTCAACTGTCAATCTACTAGAAGTAAAATATTGGAAAACTCATGTTCGCAATGATATGCACTATCTCTATACAGCAGGTTCCCGAATATTGTAAGAATGAGGAAGGAAATGAGTAGTCATAGCTTTTCTTTTATTTCCTCAAGTTAATCTCCTAACATCTAAACCAAAATGGGAGCACCTGTTAGGCGTAGTACCTAAACCACACTGTAGCTTTTCTTTTATTCCAAGTATGCACTCTAAGGCTGAAAGATGGACAAATAGTTAGATATAACAAAAAACAATCTAGTTCAGAACCAACTTACAGGTGAACGAATGAAGATATAACATCATAAATGTGAAAAAATAATAAAGAATAAAGAATTTGGTAAGTTGTAGATTTCATGTGTTTGTTAGGTTATAAAAATTTACACCAAAGAATGCTAAGAACAACAAAGAATGTTTAATACAAATCCTTTATCATAACAAAAGATAAAACCTTTGCTGCTCTCCAAGCCAAGTGGCATAGACTAACAAAATTAAGCCAACTAAAGCTAGTGATTAGATAACATCATGAATCATCATGTATTGCCAAGATCCATCATGAACCATTACACCAAAAGAAAAACCAAGGGCATGCTATATAATAGTACAACACGATGAGAATCAAGCAAAGAGATCAAAAGTTATAAAAGCGACAGTGTAATAAAAAAAGCAGCAGAACACAACAATAAAAATGTGAAAGGATAGAAAAAAATGTAGCAGTAGGTGACTATCCAGGATTCCAGGTGACTTGGCTCTTACAAAAACTTCCAAATACTTGCTGGGATTAACACCAACACTACTACAAAAATTGCTTTCAACATCGCAAAGTTAACATCGGTTTTCTGCAAAATCGATGTTAACAAAAATGCGGTGGCAAATTCCTATTCCTCTTAACATCGGTTTTGTTAAAAAACCAGGAAAACCGATGTTAATGTATTCCTCTTAACATCGATTTTGTTAAAAACCTGAAAAACATATGTTAATGTATTCCTCTTAACATTGTTTTCATAAAAACCAATGTTAACAGGAAGAAGTTAACATCGATTCTCCAAGTTTTTAACAAAACCGATGTTAAGAGGAATACGTTAACATCGGTTTTCCAAGTTTTTTAACAAAACCGATGTTAACATGTTCCTGTTAAGATCGGTTTTATAGGTTTTTAAGATAACTGATGTTAACAGAAACACGTTAACATTGGTTTTTAAATGAAAACCGATGTTGTTGTTATTATAAGACCTGACCCCCAAATTAAACATCCATCTTCACTCTCGCGCCTATCTCTGACTCTCAGTGTCGCTTTTCACCGCGCCTACCACGATCACGGATACGGTCACCTGAATCGCTCTCATTATCGGTGTCGGCTCACTCTCACGGCGCTTCCATTGTCGGTGTCAGGTTTAATTGTCGGCATTTTCATTGTCGGTGTCGTGGATCCCACACGTACGTGTACTTCCATTGACGAAACCATGAGCTTCTTTTTCTTCTTCATTTGTGTTCTTCTTCTTCTGAGCTTCTTTTTCTCTTGTGTAGCTTCTTTTCCACTATTGGTGCAACTTATTTTGCTCTTTACTAACAAGAAAAACTGTGAGCTAAGGGGAAAAAGCCAACAAAAACGTGAGCTAGCTTATACCTTTTCTCTTGAGTTCAAAGTTCTTATAATGTAATGGACATGCTTTGTGACTGTCTGTAGATTGATTTCTTTTTTTACCTATTTTCGAGATGCTTGTAATGGTTAAAAGTTTTGCATAGTGTATAATATCTTATGAAGCAACTGATTTTGCATATTGATTGTTTTCCACTATTGGTGTAGCTTATACCGTTATGGATTTGATAAACTTGTGTAGATGGGTGGTTGAAGAATTTAGGACAGCTTAGTGGCTGATTAAGTAGACCAACAAGGTAGCCTATTAACCATTAAGTAATGAGAACATAGGACAACTTAGTGGCTGGTTTTAGTCTTTTCTACATGTAATGATAGCTCTATCATAAAAACCTCAGAGTTGTAACTATAAATTTCATGACAAAGTTTAATCCCACCACTAGCTTATTTTGGTGCATGTTGCAGTTACCTTGATAATATGGAACATTTGTAATTTCAAGAATATTGGTTATATTTTTTTTACCTTTTTGTCTTCCCATGACTTGTCTTAAAATGTTTTGAGGTCTGTGGCATCCTCGTAAATGTGGTTTTAGACTAGAACAGAATTTTAGAAGTACAACTTTCCAATACCATTATTAGTATTCCTTCAAACCCGGTCTTTCCAGATTCATGAATTGGCTTATGCTTGATTTTGCCTTCATAAGGTTCCTTAATTCGAGGTCGAGCTCTTGGCACTGAATTTGCTTATCATTACCATTGGTGAACTAGGTAGTGTAGCTCACTGCTATTTGCTTTGGATTGGTACAACTATTGTTGGAGAACCACTATCATCATTACTGCAATGTCTTCTGTTGTTTGTTTGTTTCACCAATTCTTCTGCAACCTATAGATTGACTAATCTCCTTGTTGGGATTTCAAAGTCTATAGGGAAGAGTGTGAAGTAATAGAGACAGTTAGTCATAGTTTCACTTAGTTCTTGTTTGTTTTTTCCCCAAGTTCGAAGCCATTGTGCTTTGTAATGGCCATGATTGATTTGTTCAAGCACCCACGATAAGTTCTTTTGAGTCATGCCTTTGGCTTGAATGACACACCCAACACATGAGATTGCAATTGGTAAGCCCCCACATCTTGCCACTACCTTTGATGCAAATTTTCCACTTTTGGTTCTAACTTGCTTTCCTTGGTGCCTGTCATCTTAAACAACTCCCAACTTTCTTCCTTTGTTAACAGTCGAACTTGGTGAGGGGTGCTACTTGTGTTAACGTGTAAAGCTTCCATTTTATTAAAATATTTCACCTAATTGATTATCACTATTGTGCTCCCATTTTTCATTCTAGATCCAGATAAAAATATTTCATGTATTTTATTAAAATCTTTTGTGTTTGAGACATTATATAGAACAACAAGGCATAGCTTCTCTTTCAAGTGATCACGTACCTGAGTGACATACAATGTTTGGTCGTTAGTGCCATCCTTTTTCATCAGCAGAACTTGTGCTTTGAAGGTAGGTCCTTTAGTAACTATCACCTAGACACGGACTGGGAAGTGATCAACAACAGCTTTGTTGTAAAAAATAGCCTTTGCCAGAATTGTCTTTCCCCACACCTATCATCCCCACAATGGAAAGTGTTGAGACTGACCCATTAGTTGAATTTAATTTGAGGAGAAAGGGGTTTTGGTTTTGTAGAAGATTCAAAGGAATTAGAAGATTCGAAAACACATACCTCATTTGACAAGAATGCTCAACCAATTAAGATAACAACTCCAAAACAGCACACTCTCATTTTGCAATCTCTCTTTTTCAGTTTCTTCTCCAATCACCCAAACTCAAATATATGCTATTTGTCTCAGCTCTAAAAACACAGACACACACACACAGAACACTTGCTTACAGAGTTTTTCTTTGTGTATTTGTATCTCTGTGAGTTCTTTTGCCGAAAGGGATAGGTTACACACTATTTAGTATATTTGTATAAAGGGATAGGTTATTTCCAGAAGTAACAATGAAGGTTGACATACTTTCATAGACTACGGTGTGTGCTCTTTTGTTTGTCTTGATTCAAACCAACTTTTGTAATCTGACACCACATGTATCATTTGTATGCAGTTGTCATTTGCCTCTTTGCATCGTCATCACCAGATTCATTGTTGGAGATTGTCATTGACCATCCTCTCAGGTAATTACAAAAGTGTTTCATATTTTTTTTAGCTTCTATATGTAATGTGTGCTTGTGTAACTTGTTTTGTCCACATCCCTTTTAACTCTTGCTTTATTTAAATCACTTGCATTCCATCAACATGATCAAATAATGTTATATGTTCATTGTAGATTGTAGGAGAGTGAACCCTTTTCCCGTATGCCTCGTCATCAGGAGCTTCATTGTTGGACATTTCACACAAATCATCATCACAGATATGAATATGTTTCATATTGTCGCGTACAATATGTCTTATGATTGATTTTAAAATATTTTGTATGTCAAGTATGCATGCTGCTTTTTCTATACAATTAATGTTCATTATGAGTGAACCTTAGTTTCCCGTTTGAGATTTCATTACACTGATTCTTCCGAATAGTTTGGATTAATTATTGTATTGATTCTTGAATTGTCCGTTTGGATAGTTTGGGAAGACTCAATTTTTTATAGTATATTAATATGTATATGTTGAGTTTATTTTCTTAAATTTGATGAAATTTCGGTACAATGCATTTCACTTTGTTCTCCAGGTGCATACTTGACTATGGTGGAACTCATGTCACCGCTTTCATGTCATGTAGTCGGAGACCAAAGCGAAATGCTGCCGAAATTTAATCAAATTTAAGATAAGAAACGCAACCTATACATATGAATATACTATAAAAATATGTCTTCCTGAATGGGATAGGGTCATACCTTGAATGGAAAAAGAGAGGTTTTGTAACATCCCCAAAATTATAAAAATGTGAGAGAAAAATAACTATATCACTCTTTCCATGAAGTAGAAATTACTAGAAAACCCTTAAGATGAAAATGTCAAAAATGCCCTTGGACATTTTTGAAAATGACCAAAATACCCCTAGGTTGAATGGCATAATTGCCAAAATGCCTCTAGGCCAAAAATGCTCAAATAAATTTAGAAATTTTGAAGGAACTTGATGAAATTATCGAATACACTTAGCTGACTAAGTATCAACATATTTTTGTGACAGAAAACTCTAGAATAAAATTTCTACAAATTTTAGAAGATGACAACGTTGAGGTTGTATTCAAGAAAATTCAAGCATCAGAAAAATATGAAAAAATGATACAGATAATCTAAGGAATTTTCTCTTAATTATAAAAGGAATAAACTCATTTGATGAACCAATTTAGTAATTTTAATAATCAAAAAGTAAATGTACCAATTAGAATTAAGGTAAATGTAAATTGTAGGTAAATAATACCCTAAATGTATTACTTGTAAGAAATTTTAATAGGATTATGATCAACCTAGAATTATATTACTCTTAGGTGGGAAAATGTAAATTAGATTCTTCTAAAAGCTAGAAACAATTTAATTTCAAGGATACTATAATAAGTAAAAGAATGAAGAAAAGCATAACTAAAGCCTAGCCATCCTACGTAGGAAAGGAAAACAAATGAGGATTTCACTACAAGCTTGGTACTCCACATGCAAATTAAGAAGGAAGGAGGATGATGTATAATTCTCAAGAATGTGGACACTTGTAGGGTGAAGAACTAATAGCCAATAGGATTAAACCAAAAAGAAAGCTAAGTCATCATAACCCTAGAGATATTTGTAGCCAAGCTTTCTCTATACTCTTCCATCTTGCAAGTGGACAGCTCTAGACATTATTTCAACAATCCCAACGGTCAAAAGTTACATATTTGGGATAGTAGCATACCTTTAAAAGTTTAAGAAGATCCAACGGTTAATGAATTCAAAATCAATATTTTACTAAAACGGGTTTTGGGGTAAAATCAAAAATGAAGAAAAGCACAAAATCTTCCAAAAATCTAGCCAATCCACGAAAATTTGTGAAGATTGCTCTACAAGCCAAGCTACTCCACGTGCACATCAAGAAGAATGAAGAAGTGTAGAGAAAAATCAAGAAAAGGGACACTTGTATGGTTAAAAAGCAAGAACTCATATGATTGGACCATTTGTAAAGCAAGGTCATAATGACCTAAGGGATATTTTCATGGCAAATGCTTGTTAAACAAGTTCATCAACACTATATAAGGAGGGTGGGGGACCGAAAATTCCAAGTGCCTTCCAAGCCAAAGTGAACGTACTAAACCTCTCTTGCTTGCATCCTTTCATTTCCATCTTTTACCCATCCTTTTTACCTTTCATTTTCAAGCAGACTAAAAACAAAAACCCTAAGCCTTGTGATGTGTTGCAAACACATCGTAGTTTAGACTAGTTTTAGGTTATATTTCAATTGAATCATTAGGACTTAGGTTAGCATAAGTTTAGTTTGTCATTTATATTTTATTATATCTCATTTTGTTACCAAAGTGTGCTTTCAGGGCCAAAAAGAGGAGATTCAAGCCAAAAGAAGAAGAAAACCAAGCTTAAGGTCCCGCGCGGTTAGCGCCAGGTCCCGCGTGATCCGCGCCAAATGCCAAGATTAGCCATTCAGCTCAAAGATCCCACACTATCAGCATGGACTGTCACGCTACCAGCGCTGATTGACCGAACCTGCCTCGCAATCAGCGCGGAATCCGCGCCATCAGCGCCATGAATTCGAATTCTGGCGCGATCAGCGCCATAACCCGCGCGAGCCGCGCTGCGAAGGCGTTGTTTCCTGATTTAAAAAGATTGAGTTCGAAATTGGCACAGAACAGGGGCTTTATTACTCTAATTAAACCATTCTATAAATACAGGGCTTCTGGGACTAAAGAAAGGGGATCCAACACACCTACACACCTCTCCACACTTCCATACATCATTCAAAACCCTTGGAAGTCAAGAATCAAGGCTAGGTCACTGCAGAATCATGTTTTATTCAACAGCTTTGGTGTTTTTGAGGCCTATGTCGGGCTAAACTTTGTATTGTGGAAAGGCCATGAACTGATGTGAACTCCTCTGTAACTTGACTGATATTGAATGAGAATTCTTGATTGTTTTATTTTACTCTGTTCCTTATTGTTTATTCTTATTTAGAATTGATCACTCTAATTAAGTGCTGAGAGTTAGGATTCTCAATGGGGACGTTGGGATTCTAATTTCTGACCTTAGTAAAATAATAGTTGTTCACTACCTAGGGATAGGGATGCGTGGCTGCAGAACCTTATAATATAGTCTGCTACATGCTTAACTTGATAGAATTCACCAAGGGATTGGGTTTTTTATTCAGGTTAAAGGGTTAATTCGCTAAGGGATTAGGGATTAACTAAAGTAGAAAAGATTTATTCTCTGAGCAATTGGAAACAACAACCCTCACGATATAGTCTTTTATAAGCTTGATAAGAATTGCTAAGGAATTAGGATTCTTGTTAAAGGGTTAAATTGCTAAGGAATTAGGATTTACGAAAATTGGAAAGATGTATTATTTGAGTGATTAAATTTGATAAACCAGTTAAGTGAAAGAGGTAGGGAACATTGGGGATTGTGCCTGACCACAATTGTTTCTTCCATTGGTAACACTTCAACTATTTTACTGCATTTATTTTAATTTCAGTTTTACATTCAACACTCAACATAATTCTCCAAAAATATTTTCTTTTTCCTTCCAATCATTTAGACTTAATATTACTGTGAATTTCACCCCAATCCCTGTGGAGACGATACTCTACTTACCTACTTTTATTACTTGAAACGAGCGGTGCACTTGCCCGTAGCGTGCGGGAATCGCAACACCTTGCTACTTTGAAATCTCACGTGGAACTAGGAGCATTTAGAAAGATATCAAGATTCAAACTCACTTGAGGTAGGTGAAGTTTAAATCTCTAGATAACCAACGGTTTGGATTAATTTACATGCTTTAGTAAGATGAATTATGGTTATTATTTAGGCTTGAATTTCGTGATATTTAAAGGTTATTCTTTGATGAGAATATGTTGATTTAAGTTATAAGATAGGCTATGATTTATACCCATTAATATTAGTGAAGTATGGAAGTCCAATTGATAATCTTTTAAGGTGATTTCAATGATACTTTGGACTGTCTGTTTATATTTTATGAACATGTTTTGATTTAATTTTTGAAGTAGAGGATGAATGGCGTGGAGTTGAATGGTTTAAATACTTGATGATTTGATTTTGAGGATTAATTATTTGATTTTGAGGATTAATTAGTGAGGTGGTAGGTGAAAGGAGAATTAAGATGCATACTAGGTGAGAATCTTTGCTTGTAAAGGTTTAAAGGAATTAGATAATATTTATATTGAGGATTATTAGTTAGATTACTAACATAATTTTTCTGTAGTTAAGGTTATTCTCTGGTTATGCATAAGTTGGTAATAATCTTACTTGATTAAGGTATGGTGGTGTAACCATACTCATAAGCTTAATGGATAAGATATGGTGGTGTAACCATACTTATGATATATATGATGATATGATATATATTTTGCT
>PYAF01000421.1:78919-91875 GCA_007407185.1 Glycine tomentella
TCATTAATCTAGAATTTGAAATTCATAATGATTATTATTTTGAATTCTAAACATAATTTCTTGAATTCTCTTATTATTTCCACAATGATCATTAATCTAGTAGTTGGGATATAATAATCATTAATAAAGTAATTTAAATTTAAAATTAATAATGACCATTAATTAAGCAACGGTCATAAACCTTAATTTTGTAAATTATCTCATTATTGTCATAATGATCATCAATCAAATGATTTTAATTCTAAACAATCAAAATTATCATTGACATAACAAAATATATGCATGATCAATTAATCATTAATGCTGTAATATGACACAAATATATATATGGCATGTTATCACACAAATCATGTTATCACGTATAATCTATCTATTCATAAAAATGGTAATTATAAAACTTTAATTCATGGTTTTCTAAAAAAATAAAAAAATATCTTCTTCTCCCTTTACTGTTTTTCGAGTCAATCCATCATTGACCTCCTATCACTTAGCCCATCATATGGATAGAACCGTCGTTGAGAGAGGAGCACGTGACCGTTTGAACCATCGAAAAAAGACGCAATCTTTTAGAAAGGCCTCAGTTTTTGTTCTCATCGTTTTTCTGTCATTTTTCACGCTATGGCCTCAACTTTTCCATAAAAACTTTAGATAGTCACAAACAGACTCAAACATTGAGAGATATACATCTTTTGGATACAAAAATTGAACATTTCTCTCTTACAACAATGAATTGCTAAACAAAAAGAAAAAATCAAGGAGGAAACCTGATCATAAGGGACCAGCCTCCTTGTTACATATCCAAAAGAAATACATTCAAATGTTCAATTATGTATTAAAGCACATATTTTATAAAACCATACATCTTATGAAAAATTATAAAAAAACATAACATATGTGTAATCCAACATAAATATAGAACCCTATGTGTCATATCACATAAAAGACTAGATTAACATCAAACGTACACTCTAGACTCTGATACTAATGGTAGATTCCTTAGAATCTGCATAAACGTATTGGACCTAGTACGTTTAAATGTTATAAGGTCATCCTTATCTTTCTACTAAAAAGGAGATAATTACCTCTTGAAGCGTGAATGTAATCTCCTCCTCTTTCTTTGGTGAGTCCTCTCTTGACCTCCTCAATTGATAACAAATAACAAATTTTTCGTATTTCAAATAAAGGAGAGAGAAAATGTATGTACACTTTTCTATTTAAGATAAATGATGACAATAACTATAATTTGTCTAGAACAAATAAGATTATTATATAGGAGACTAAGAAATATAAGTCTAGATCTCTTGGACTCTTGTGATACACTTAAATCCAATAACTTTTATTAAGAGGATTCTCAACAATAACACCCCAAAGATAGAAATACATTTAGAACACAAAAAACTTAAGAGTGGTTGTTTATGAGCTATTATGATTGGGTAAATTTGGGTTTTCCATTGCGAAATTGGCCTTAAGGAAAGCGTGGTGAGTTGTGAAGTTGAAGGAAGCGAATATTCGTGGAGAGAAATAGGAAGATTCTTGCGTATGTAGCATCTTCCTCTCTCTTATTCTATTCCCTTATTTTCCCTTTTTGTTTCTTATTTCTCAAAATTCAAAAACCCCGAAATCAACAACCACCTTCTTCTATATATAATACACGCACGCTTCTGCGTTGCTATTTCTTCTCAGCATTTAACTTACCTCAGGTTTTTCTCTTTCTTAGTTCTCACAATTCACAAACACACACAAAACGCGCGTACTGTTGTGAACTTTTTATTTTCTTCTTCTTTGTGGTTGTTTGTTAGTTGAGGTCTCTTCATGTGTTTATCGGTTGCTGGAGTTTTAATTAAAGGCAAATTTTTCTGGGGTCAAATTGTAAATGTTGTGAACAATATTTTCTTCTTTTGAATTGGTAACGGTCTAACGGGAGGTTCTTATGATTCGATAACGTTCAGTAGCAAGCGTGGTATAGTAATTAGGTAACTTATATTGTTGACGCGTTGTCGCGATGCATTGCGGTTTTCTTAATTGCTGCAAGATTCAAGGAATATATATGAATGGGGTTTAGCTTTATGAGAATTGAATCATAAAAATAAATAAATAAAAATACCGAATGACATTTTAGATTGTATTTTAGAGTAAATTAGATCATCTCTCCGTATAATTAGGATTGAGAGTTTATGCTATAGGTATATAAATAGGAATTAGTTTTTGAATTTAATTTCTGTGCATTGGTCGTGTGATTTAAGTGCATTGAGAATTTCTGTGCATTAATATGTAATTTTACCCTTTTTGAAATCATTGTTGGTATTGGCTTTTAAGTGATCATTGTTGTTATTACCAAAATCTGGAAGTGTCACACACAATGATGAATGTGGTCCATGTGGGTTTCAAATTTTGCATGTCAGAAAATGAGTCAGCTTTGTTAAGAAGGGAGACATGCAAAACAAAAGAAATGACTCCGATGCTCAAGTAAATACATCAATTATAGAGAGAAAAATATAGGTGAGTGTGTCAGTTAAGGTAAGAAAGTGGATACTCAAGTGTGAGTGAGATGTGTTGTCTATGTAAATCACTATGTATTCGAGTGATTGTGGTGTGAATGTGTGAGTGAAATGTTAGATTGAACCTGTATTTATAACATGAGCGTGAGCCTTGGACCCCCTGGTAGATAATTAACCTGTAGATAAAGACTAATTAGGTACCTATTATTTGAAATGTGGTTTCAACATTATCAATAATATTTAAATAAATAAGTTTAAAGATAACCTGTCGAGAGTAATAGTCCGGCGAGTCTGGCTGCTGATGGTAGTGCATCTGGGCTCCCGTAGCATCGCTGACGTGGAGGGTTGACATGTGTACGGGGGTCTCACACAAATGACTATGTGTATTTTTCATATTCTGGACAGTACAATTGTACAAGTTAAAAAATTATCATGCATGTTAGTAGTATTCTGTTATTAGACACCAGTGTAAAAAGAATTATACACTGTCATTACATACCCCATTTATTCTTAGTTTTTTTGTCTTTTACAACACTAACACATCATATATCTCATTGTATAAACATTGCAAACTATCATATTCTTATATTCCTTTTCTACCTGATGCACCAGTGAGTGAGCTTAAATTTTGTGTGATCATATCTGAATGCATTGGATTTTTTCATAAGAGGAATTTTATCACATATTGGCTAGCTGTGTATTCACCTGTCTTGTTCCGCTCTTCAACGCATTAACAGTACTTGCGTGCCTATGATACATATATAGCTACTTGGAGATTCTGTTTAGGTTGTTTTAATTGTGACAATCAGAAGAGGGATGATGTGAAAGACCGCATTTCAGTTATCTTAAATCTGAATTGGAATTTTTTATGAATTCAGGGATATTCATCTCATGATTTTATATAGGGGTGGGAGGAGGAAATCTGAGTCATACAACCATTCATTGATGGTTAAAAAATGTTATGTAACCACTTATAGAGTCATTTAATTTTTTTAAGTTGGAAGTCAACCAAATTTTGAGCATGGATTATTAATTATAAGTTACAACAAATAATGGAATGTTATGTAGTCACTTGTATGATATGTTAAGTGACTGTAGTTTGCAGTTCTTCGTGCTTGTATGTTAAAATTAGCTTGTGGTTGAGAGTTAAAACTACATACATACAGGTTCCAAATTTTATGAATACTAATATTCTATTTTAATGCTGCATTGCTAGCTAGCACTTAACACTCTCCAACCAACCAGTGCCAGCAGCTTCTTGCCGGTACTCAAGTTTACCAGCATCTTCTGTGGGGGAGGACATGACTCAAAGCAGCATAGTGAATCACAGTAGAGTTCTTGTGGGTGTCCATGGGGTCCAAGTGGCACCTCACTCACCATTTAGCTTGACAGAAACTAATCAAAGTGGGGCTTTTTGTACTTCAACAGGTGGAGCATCAACAACTGAAGCAAATCAGCTGCTGTTGATGCAGTGAGTGAAATATATACCGCCATCATAAATGTCATACAATTTTTACGTGATTGTGATTTTTTGATTTTTGATTTTTTTTTTGTTTTGATTCATTACAAAGAATTGAAAATTTACGAAGCCATGTACACTAACCTATTACTTAAATGTTGACCAGAAGATTATGGCAACAGAGACCAGCATGCTTGCGACCCATCCATTGTAGCATTAGTTGTCATGGTACTATTGTGAAAATTTCTTTCCATTTGACATTATGTTATCAGTTTCCTGTGAATGTTCCTATCTCTTGTAAATAATTGATGTTACTGTATCCCTTTATCAGGTGATCAGACTCTTGCTGAAACTGTTGCTAATGTGCTTACTTCAATTCCTTTTGTAGCTCTTGGAATCCATGCCCCCAGGTAATGTTTTGCTCTAAGCACCATAATTCTTATGACTAGAAATAACATATTTTTAATCTTATAAATAACTATGTAATGTAGGAAGAATCTCAATTCTAAGTTGTATGCTAATTCACTAATTGGAGTTGGAGTGGCCTCAAGCATGTACCATTCTTCAAGAGGAAGGTTGAGAAATTTTTTGAGATGGGTTGACTACACAATGATAGCCACAACAACTGTTGTAAGTAACATAAATCAATATAATTATTGGCTATTCAATAACATGCAAAAGCCTGATTATATCTGCTATATTCTCTACTTCGAAGCATTTATCAATTTTTGCATTTTTCTTTATTGTCTAGCTTGATATTGCTTTAGGCTTTTCCATGAGTAAATTAATTTGATATGATATTTGAATATAAAATCATCTGCAGTGTTTGTCAATGGCCCTCAGAAGTGAGAATTCAAAGTTACTGATGGCAGCATCTGCAATATGTCTTCCAGTTAATCCAATGATGGTTTCAGTTATTCACACTGGGATGATGGAGGTAAGTTGGTTTTTTAACTATTTATTTATGACTAGTTGGTTTTCATTTGAAAAGCATGGCGACCAAGTTAACAGTTAACATCACTGATGTAAGACTCTAGAATTAGAAACACAACAATGATTGGTTTACTGACCAGATTTGCATTACAAGCACTCAGCCACAAGGGTTTCCCATTGCAAGAAATTTCAAAAACACCACAAACTGACTCCTTAATTCCCCCTTCAAGTCTGTTGAACCATGTATGCAATCGCCTAATACAGAATTGTAACTGCCTACCATACTAACTCAAAGCTAAAAGGAGGAAAGTGTCCTTTGCAGTTTGGTTTCATCAATTCAATTATCTCACATTCTGCATCTTCCACTCGTTCATCATCTTCTGATAGACACTGGACTATTTGTAAAGAACTGAGAAAATTGTTATTGAACTTGGGAGTAATACCCAGCTGTTACAAGGTGATTTTCAAGGAATCACAACCTCCTTACAGAGCTACCAGCCACCCCCCCTCTGTATTCCTTGCAGTGTATTTATATCCTGCTTCTAAATAACTAATAGGTAGTTGTAACTGTTAGTTATTTCAGTTACCCACTAACTACTAATCCTTCTAGAAACTGAACTACCCCTAACTGCTGCTACCAACAGCTATTGCTACTAACTGCTATTCCTATCAATACCCCTCCGCTTCAAGATGGACCTTGTCCCCAAGGTCCAGATGAGGAAAAAACAGCATGTATTTTTATCTTCTTCTTCCATAATCATCAACCTCAACTGCTTGTTCTTGTACACATGCATTGGATGATACTTCTCAGCACATGTAAAACATTCTTCTTTCCTCATTTCTCATCCACTTCTGCAAGTGACAAATTATGGAAGGTTCTTCTACCTTGCCACCCATTATTCTTTGCACTAACAGGTTGGACAGATTTTTCTACCTGCTGCCACTCTCTCCCATTTCTTGGACCTAAAGAACTAGGCCTCTGGACAGGTTGACTCCATTTCCCAGTTCTGGGTAGATTACCCAGAATTCTATTCTTCTCCTCCACCTATCTTGCTTTCATCATAGTATCAAGCAAGGTTTTGGGCTCATGCAATCTGACTTTTGTTCCAACTTTCTCCTTCAACCCCTCCAAAAAAACCTCCCTCAAGAAGGTTTCTTCGAATCCCTTTCCTGCCCTCACATGTTTCTCAAATTGTCCAATGTACCCTGCACAGTGTCCTCCTGTTGTAAAGCTAATAAAGCTTGAAAAGGACTGCCTAAATTTGTACCTTGGAATATCTGTACCACAACAGCCTTGAATGCCTCCCAAGAAAGCTGTGAGCTCCATGACTCCCACCACTGGAACCAAGCTAGTGCCTCCCCATCCATGGCCACAAACATTGCTTCTAATTTCTCCTCATCCCTCATTGCCTGTAATCGAAAGTACCTCTCGATTCTTGACAACCACCCCACTGGGTCATCTCCTGGAACACAAGCATCTCTATATTCCTCCATCTTTGCGCCCCTTCATCATCGGTTTATCTGTTTTTCCCTTTTGAGCCCTTTGCTTTGCTGACAGCGTCTCCTTCATTGTCGGCCTCTCCCAAGTTGCGGAAAGCTTCTAGAGCAGAGTCTCGATTGGGCCCAGCCTTGCATCCATCGCGACCTTGTTAGCTTCCATTGCCTCGTGGTTCAGGTCTAGAGCTTCCCGATTTTCTTCCACTGCTCACTCAATGGCCTCCATACGCGCTTCCATCTTCTTGTTATTCTTCGAACCCATCCACTCCGCACAACCTCAAGATTGGAGCTCTGATACTAGTTGATAGACACTAAACCAGTTTGTAAATAACCAAGAAAATTGTTATTAAACTTGGGAGTAATACCCAGCTGTTACAAGGTGATTTTCGAGGAATCACAACCTCCTGATAGAGCTACCAGCCCCCCCTCTGTATTCCTTGCATTGTATTTATATCCTGCTTCTAAATAACTAATAGTTAGTTGTAACTAACTATTAGTTATTTCAGTTACCCACTAACTACTAATCCTTCTAGAAACTGAACTCCCCCTAACTGCTGCTACCAACAGCTATTGCTACTAACTGCTATTCCTATTATCTTCCCCCATTGAAATCACATTCAATTTCCTCTCAGGGCATCAATGGGTTGGTCCATATGGTTGGTCACACCTAAAACAATGATTTCCTGCTTTCTTTTTACATATTCGTTGTCATACTCTTTCTGAATTGGAATGCTTGCTGCATCACTCCAGAAGAACTTGCTTGTGTTTGATAGTATTAATGACCCATCTTTGATTCTGAGTTAGGGTGGAACCTTGTCTTGGTTTTGCTTAAAACCACTAACCTCACATGTCCTCTCTGATTCTTGGTCCAATCCAAGAACTCTGAGAGGTTCTGTAATTGTTTTGGATGTTCCTGCAGGCTGTGATAAGGGTAAATTGTTTTTGGTTGTGCGATCCAACCAATTTGCCATGTAGGCACTGTACAATTCCACTTCCATCTTGCCAAAACAATTGCTTTCATTTCATCTGAAGATCACGAGTGTGCACCTTTATCTGTATGATCTCATTCAATCCATTCATATAATGCCCTAAAGCAACTGCATAGAAATTTCAGGTAATTGGGCAAGAAGAATTTCAAACTTCTGTATGAATTCTTCCATCCACGTAGTAGTCTGTTTATGGCCCATAGTTGTTCGTAAGCATTGCCCACTTAAAAACCTTGTCAGCAATTCTTCCTTTAAATCCTCCAATTTCAATTCTAGTCTTCTCTTTCTCAAATACCTGAACCCATCTACTGAAAATCCCTCTATACACACTTTCAATTCTAGTTTAGTGCTTTAAATCTCAATAAACTTCTCTGCTAAAGTTTAGGAATTCAACCTTCTTGAGTGCTTTTTTATATGCTTCGTTCGATCCCTCTTCAGAATTGGTACAATTGATTTCCAAAAGCACTTAAAAAAGCATACCACTAATTTTTATCCACCCACTTTAGATTACATCCTCTACATTCTCCTGAGAGTGATATAATTTCTTAGTTTACTCTTAAAGAGTGACATTAAGTTCTCTTTAAAAATAAATTAAAATTCTCAATTAATTATACATATCTTTTCTGTATTTTTAAATATTTCTCTTTTAATCTATATTTTAAGATTATACTTGAATTAATTATGCATACCTTTTTTTTTGGTGAATTAGAAGAAAAGAGACTAAAAGCCTCTAGGGAAACAAATCTTAACTATATCAACTCGTAAAGCAGATAGAATTATGCATACGTCTATTATAACATAAGACATTTGTTCTCCTAAGTGTTTTTCATTTTTTTTATATACTTAATAGTCTATAGTGGGTTTGTTTATACAATATAACAAGTGTCACAACTTTCATACAAATGTCATAAATTTCCTGACTTCAAACTGACTTTTGAAAGTTTAACTTTCTTGTATTGTGAAAAATGTTGCAACTTTTCTAAACATGGAGAAAGAGGTCTGGAATTTTTCTATATATATATATATATATATATATATTTTAACTTATATTTACAATTTTACCTAAATATAAAATGATTTTTCTAACCATTGCTCAAAGGACAATGATTAAGGAATGAATAACTAAAAAACTTTTATTAGACATCACAATGAAAATGCATTAACAACATAAAGTAAATGTTACATTTTTTTAATAAAAAACCTTCACTTTTGATTCTTTAAGGGTTAGTAAAACGAAATTTAAAAATATTCATGCAATGTATGGAAATATTTCTAGTATGTTGTTTAGGTATTAGAAGTGTAATGTTATAATACCTTTTCATCCTCAGAGTACATATTCTTTCAGAGGTTTTTTTCACTGACACAGCTCTTGTAAAGATACTAGTAATAATAGTTACCCTTTAAATACTATACGAGTACCTAGTAGAAAGATATGATTTGTCAATAATTAAAAGTTAACATTTTATAATTAAGCTTTTCTCATAATTTTTTTATTCAGGTAGCATTTGCTAGAAGGGCATTGAAGGATCCAGACTTGAGAATGGCTCACACAGTGCATAAGATGTCATCATTGCTTGGTGGTATGCTTTTTGTAGCTGATGATATATTTCCTAAAACTCCTTACCTTCATGCTGCATGGCATCTTGCTGCTGCTGTTGGGGTAGGCACCTGCAATAAGCTTCTTGAGTAGGTGTGCATACTCTATTGGAAAGCTGCTAAATATGCATTCTGAGTAAGAATAGCATCAGCATAATCTGTCGACTTAATTTGTAGAAGCAATGGTTAAGATCATAAGGTATTTTATTGGATTAGGTTGAGGATGTAGATAGGCAAATTAGGTTCCCACTTCCCAATTATTCTACCCTCTCAATTTGTAATTGTATTTCATTAGTTAAACTCATTGGAGAAAGCGATGCATGCACCAAAAAACTGGGACCTATTATTCTTTGATAATGCATTTACATATAAAACATCTTGCATTATAATTTCTACCTGAACATGTATGTTGAGATATTGCTTCTATGGAGAGACTCTTGACTTTTTAGTTTAACGTGTCATGGGATTTTCTGAAGATTGGAAATATATGATATAATGATTTTTAGGAAGTACAGTTGACTCATTTCTTAATTATCATCAGTTTGAATAAAAACCATCTAAAATAAAAAACACTTCTAAAGGTTTTATGTCTATGGACTAAGGTTATTAATTGTTAAAAGCAAAAATAGTACGAGGAAAAAAAGAGAAAGAAAAAGAATAAAATGACTACCCCATATATTTAATTTGTAATCAGAGTTTGATTGAAATACCATTTGCACCAATAAAAAAAGGAAGAGGGAAAGCTGGTAAAAAAAAGAAAATAACAAAAATTAGAATATTTTTATAATTTAAAAGCATATTTATTAATAAAAAAATATTTTTACACTTATTTAATTAAAGATTATTTTGTACGGTAAATTTGTGAATTTTTATAATAATTATCTTTTTAACATAGTTTCTTATTAATTGTGAGTGTAAATATTTTTTACAATATTTTATATAATTAAACTCATTTTTAATAATTCATAGATAAATGTAGTGATATGAAATCTTGTTGCGTTTACATGTGGATGATAGATGTGTTTGATTTCTTTGTGTCTAAAATTTTCTTAATCGAAAATAGTCATTTAGCACATGAGTGAGATTATTCCTAAGATTAGTTCTGATCCAATGGAGGGAAATACATCATGGCCTTTAATACACGAAAAAAAACTAACTATTTTTAGTATTATAAACTCTAGTGTTTCAGTCTTCTGATATACCGGTATCTTGAGTATCCGATTATTTGGAGTCGAATCACTTAAAATATGAATACCAAGTCGCCAACTTCCAAGATCATTCTATGTTTCCAACGGATCAATATATGTGCACGACCAAATTCTTCACTTTTCATAATGTTTTCATGACTTTCAAAATAACAAATGGACTTATTTAACTTTTTTTTATACCATTCAAAGTATCAAGAATAAAAAATTCACTTGTGAAAACACGTCAGAATATATATATATATATATATATATATATAATACTATATATAAACGTTGTCTAATTTCATCTAATATGGGTATTTATAATTCTATTGCTCTAATTTACATAGACATATATTTTTTTTTATTTTCTCATATAAAAGTAATATTTGAATTCCTTTATTCTATTCACACAAGTAAAGAAAATGAAAATATTAAATTTATGAATGGATCTTCTCATGTCACATTTTTATTTGAATCCTCTTATGTGCAAATTTCTTCCATCCAAACCTCATTTTTTTTAATGTTTTTTTTTTAATTATTTGAATTCCTCCCCCCCCCCCCCGCCCTCTCCCCCCTATTTAGAAGCTAAGATTTTACATCACAAAAATGGTGGGTTTATAAAATTTTAATTAATAAATTGGTGGATTTTTAAAATTAAAAGATTGATAGATTTATTTAACAAATTGATAGATTGTAAAAATTCTAAAAATTGAGTAGGTTTTTTTAGGAAATTATTTTTAGTTAACAAATTGACTGTTTTAAAACTCTAAAAATGGGTAGTTTTAATTAACAAATTTTTGTTTTTTTTAAATAAGCAATTTTAATTAACAGATTTGGTAGATGTAACACCCGTATGCATTCGGTGTATTAACAATTACTTAATCAGATTTGCGCGGTAACTAATTTAAAATCCATGAAAGCAATTTCAAAATCATATTTCTTGATTCATTAAGAATGGTACGTAACCTCCATTAAATATACGAATTCCAACACACTATAGTCAGCCTCATCGATCCAAATAACATAAAGAACGACAGATACATCAATAATATCTATATAGATATATAAGGAGAATAAACCACATGTATTTACACATACATCATCAGTGACACTCACTGTGTCCATACCAAAGAATAAGCACCAAGTGCCACAATCTCACAGATCACTTCCTCACACGAGGGTACAAAATACAGAAAATCATAACATCATAATCCATACAGGACTCAAAATATATGCACACGCATATCTTCCCTCGCAGGGGTACAAAACAACATCATATACAAAAAGTAATGAGCCACAATGCTCTCAAAATACAGGCCAAACAACTATGCAGTGGCTGTCCCTACTGGGGCCTCTTGCCCTGGGAACTATCATCTCTGTCAGAAGCATCGCCTGTAAAACAACATCCCCAACAGGGGTGAGATACAATCTCAGTAAGCTCAGGGCTCTAGGAGGCTCCTCCTTTCCCCTGGCTCACTTCTATGATACACAACATCAAAGGCATCACAATCACCAGGCCTCCTAGCCCTCACAACAATATATAGTCATCCTCTACCTCTAATGTATATCCGCGGTACTACGCCCGCCAAAGATGCATCATCATCAACATCTGGACTCTCAGTCCTCAGTGTGAGATCGAAACTCACACCCGTGCCATCCCATCGGGAGTTACCCCTTTACACATGGATGCATGTATATGGCACCTCCGAGAATAGGCTTCAACCGCGACGGGACCACCTATCTCTTGGTCTTAAGGGATCATCCTCACCCTTTACGTGAGCAAACCTGTTGATTCAAGTGAAGCCAAGTATCAAGGAATGAGGATCAAGCTTCAAGATTTTGGACTTTCAAACATGGACAAAGAAAATGCTCAAAGGAAAGCTTGAAGAATCAATTTGATAAATTGTAAAAGGGAGTATATGATCTGATAATCCAAGTATGCACATCATGCATCAATCATTCATTTAAAGGTCATTGAATTAATTGATTAAGTAAAAGAAAGACACTTAGAAAGTAAAAGTTTTTGGAAAAATTAAGTTGCTAATAAATAATCGGTTACATGAATAGGAGCATCGATTATTTTGTTCTTCGTGTCCTTTAGAAAACAAAACATGATAATTGTAATCGATTACATATTTGTTTAATCGATTACTCAGGCTTTTTATGAAAAGATGGAACTCTCTGTCTTAATCGATTACAATATATGGCTAATCGATTACATGCCTGAACGTGCATCTTAGAAAAAGATATGCTTACTGTCTTAATTGATTACTTCATGGAATAATCGATTATATTGTTCTTAGTCAAAACCCAGAAAGCTTCAAGATTATTTTAATCGATTACATTATTTCTTTAATCGATTACATAGTTTATCTTGAAAAACCATGTGTCTCTGTCTTAATCGATTACGTATCGGAATAATCGATTAAATGGTTCGTTCTTGAAACTCAGGACATTTTATAAACACTTTAATCGATTACTATCTTGTTTTAATCGATTACATATGCAAAACAATCGATTACTGGAACGTGATTAATCGATTATTTTCAGTTAAAAAGCTGTTATAAATAGAACCTCTTAGGCTGAGGTTTGTAACTGTTGAATATTTTGAGATTTACGAATTGTAAGCAGTCAAAAATGCTCTGAGCCTTTATTAGTGATAATTCTGAGATTCTAAACACTTAGAAGCTTTACAAATTCACATGGGTTGGTGAATCAAGAAGAAAAAGCTTCATTGTTCATTCAAAGATTTAGGAAAGGAATGCATTGAGTTAGTAATCTGCTATTCAACCTGAAT
>PYAF01000421.1:111932-138208 GCA_007407185.1 Glycine tomentella
GTTACAACCAAGAGGAAGGCATTGACTATGAGGAAACTTATGCTCCAGTTGCAAGATTAGAAGCTATTAGGCTGCTACTTGCTTATTCATGTATTATGGGTTTTAAACTTTTTCAAATGGATGTGAAAAGTGCATTTTTAAATGGCTACATTGAGGAGGATATTTATGTTGAACAACCTCCAGGTTTTTCTGATTTCCAACATCCAAATCATGTTTTCAATGATGTTGTGATAGAAATTTTTCCATGAGGTTGTATGAATTTTTTCATGGATTGTATTATTGATGAAAATGATGGATTTGATGGGATGATATGTTGATTCATGTTTCCGAGTCCAGTACGAGATTTGCGAAACAGAATCTGATACTACTGATGGAGGTCCATTGCAAGCTAAAGGTCTAGTAGGAGAGCTTGAAGCACTTTTTTTGGTGATAGAGAACTATCCAAGGTGTAACACCCTGTGTGCACCCGGTGTATTAACATTATTATAATATCAGATTATCACAGAATTCTTTAATACAAACAAAGAAACTGCAGAAGCATGCATGAATCATATTTCTTGATACATTATGTAAGGTACAAACACATGAACATAAATAAAATCACAATTTCAGTTACATCTAGCCCTTATTTGATCCAGATAACAAAGCATAGCCAGGCAGATAACAACTATATCTATATTGATATGACAGGAGTCAGAAAACTACCTTGCAGCCTCAAGGCTCTCAGACTCTAGTCCAAGCAGATTCCCATGCTTGACTCCACTGGGTTTTCCATCCTGGAATCCATCAACTCTGCTAGGAACCATGCTTGCAACGTAAACCCCACACGGGGTGAGATAAAAATCTCAGTAAACTCAGGGTTCTTGGAGATCTTTCCTCCCCCTGGTTCACTTCCATACATACATATAATAAGATAATCTGGCTTAACCATAGCCATCTTAGTTTTCTCATCGCATATCACTCATACTGTATATTGTGCACGCCTAACAAGGCCTGTGCACACAACATCTGTACTGAGGGATCATCTGTCTAGTAAAGAGACCCTCTCAAGCTCCATGAGCATGATCCTCATCTCTGTATCACCTCATGCCTACTGAGTGAACCCTATCCAGTGGATAGGTTCTCTTTAACTATCTAATGCCTGGGGATGATCATTTGACAGGTACCTTATCTCAGGACTTATTGTCTTTGCCTAAGAAGCTCATCTGACAGGTACAAATCCCCAGAACCTCACTGAACTAGAATCAATACCTGAGGAGGATCATCCAGTGAAGGGCTCTCCACTCACTCAGGATGTCTACCACTACTCTGCCTAAGGAGGATCATCCATCTAAGGCTCTCCACTCACTCAGGACTTTGGTCCACTGCCTGAGGAAGATCATCCAATTAAGGGCACATTCCCTCAGGAGTTTTCCCTTTAATGTCTGAGGAAGATCATCTACTGAAAGGCACATTTCCTCAAGACACGCCCTCTCATTGCTTGAGGAAGATCATCTACTGAAAGGCACATTTCCTCAGGGCTTTTCCTTGAGTACCTGAGTAAGATCATCTACTGAAAGGCACATTTACTTAGAACTCTACCTATCCATGCCTGAGGAAGATCATCTAATCAAAGGCACATTCCCTCAGGACTTGCCGCCCAATACCTAAGAAAGATCATCCAATGAAGGACACATTCTCTCAGGGGTTACATGGACGCCTATGGATTATCCCAAGGAAGATCATCCATTAAGGGCACATTCCCAAGGGGTCCATAGTCCCTTATTCTCTGGCCAGAGAATTATCACCTAATCACATAATCAATACAAAGCATGACACTCTCACAGTGTCAATCTAACATCAACGCCAACATGCCATAATGGCATTTTCCTCAATATCACAACAACACACAACATCAGTGCAAAGCGTAACACTATCACAGTGTTAGCTTATCATCCATCATAGAACACTAGCACAGTGTTCATCTCATCATCAATCAGAACACTAACATAGTGTTCATTATCACCATAAAGTACATAACTAATAAAACAGTGACCTCCAAGCCGGGAAATCACTCCACAGAACACTGAGCTTACCTGGTAAGACCGTGCTTTCCCTTCAGTCCTCAAATGGTTGGTCCACGCTGTTGACACCCTCGTGTCTCGCCCTCTGGCAAATCATACAGCACAATCAACATCAGAATCACTATACCAGGTATCTAATAACGGTACTCGACCGTTGAAATGAAAGGAAACATGATTCCTTTCCATAACCTCCCAGTCATCTAGCTTAGAGTTATCAGGCTAACCACTTCATAGGTAGCTCATAGATCCTGAGCAGGATCTATCTCAGCCTGACTATGGTCTTAGAGTCTTTCTAAGACTTCATATTAGACAATCCCAGGTTCTATTTGTTCATAACTCACCATTATCAATCATGGCCAAAACAAACATATAATACATATTCACCGTTTATTTGGCCTCATGAACAATTCTTATAAAGGCACTTAGGTTCATTCCTATCTCAGTACCTTCTATTCACTTACTCTTCTTCCTATCAAAACCAAACTCAAGGTCAAAACCAAACTTCATCAGAATCTCAATTTCAAGGTTCTATATTCCTCAGAACACCCTCATGATCGTATTCTTCTAAAGAACCTAAGCCTAATTCCAGCCCTATCACAGATGGGTTACTATTCACCCCATTACCCAAATCACAAATTAACCAGTGAGAGATTGAGTGTCTTACCTCAAATCTGTCGAGGAAGGCTAGAGAATCCCTTCTCCCAGCTCTAGCATCCAAGAAGCGCCTTCTTCTCCCCTCAGAACTTAGCTCTCTGTGGTTTCTTAGGAAATGGGATTTCTCTCAAATCTTAAGCTGGAATTTAGCTCACATAAGGTTCCAGTCTTGTTTTAGGGTGATTATGAGGTGTTTAGGTGAGGTGTGATGAAGTTATGGAGCTCCCAAGCTCATCGATGGCAGCCTGGGTCAGAGGAAGAAGAAGAGCAGGGGTTTTTCCCCTTCAAAACGCGAAAATGGCCTTAAATACTGGGTCTGCCGACATTCCCGCTCTCATCGCGCCAGATATTCGAATCAAAAGAGTCTCCAGACCATACTGGCGCTAATAGTGTCAATCCTGGCGCTACTCGCGCCAAAAATGTGCAAGAAAAGCCTCCTGGAGCGATCTCACGCTAACGGCGCCACTTCCCACGCTACTGGCGCCGTTCCCACGCTGTTAGCGCCGTTCTCAAGCTGTTAGCATGAGATTTTTTTTTTTTTGAAAATAGGGTTATTATACAAGGATCATGAAGTCCTAGAAGCACTCCATGGGTTCAATGACAAGGTCCAAAGCCAAACTCAAGGTCAAGAAGGAGTTGAAGAACTTCCTTTGATTAGCTTTAAAGGACCCATGACAAAAGCTAGAACTCAAACCCTTCAAGACCACATAAAAACTACCTTGTATCTTGTGGACAAGCATGAAGAAGCACACCAATTCAATGCAAACACAAAAGAAGTCATGTCTGTTGTAATAGATTACCAGATTCCTGTAATAGATTATCTGATTACACAGCGCTGGAACGCTATGTTTTAATCAATTATTTTATATTAAAATCGTAGTGATTCTATATATTTTTGTTATTTTTGTAATGGACTTTGATATTTCCGCAAATAGGCCTAAACTTACGTTTTTTAGGTGTTTATTAGAGGCCTAGCCATATATAAACTCAGACTTTGCTATTTTTGGTTAACTTTGATTAATAGAAATTAAGCATTTGCTTGAATTGAGAGCTTAGCCTCTTGTTGGTTCTTGATTAAAACCAAATCGATTCTTATCAAGGAAGCTTTCCTTTGTGGCGAATCCTCCTCCGACTTATCGTTCAATTTGTGGATCGTGGCGTCATTTCTAATCATTCCTTAATCTTCTCCATTTTTCTATTTGAGTTTTAAACTACACTTGATGGAGTCTTAAAGCTTGCAATCCGGAAATGATCCAAACCAAGCATTCATGTCTTGGTAGTCATCATTTGGTGAGCTTTAACGGGAGTGGCGTATCTTTTTTGAGGTTGGCTGGAGTTTATTCAGGCGACGTGGTAGTGGATGTTTTTGGGCTGAAATTTGGAGAGGGTATTTTTCCGACGACGTCGGCTGGGGTTTCTTGACCGACGCTGGTCGAGCCTATTTTTCGATTGATGATGTTTTCGACTGATGTCTGTCGAGGAAATTTTATTGTTCGACGCCGGTCATTATTTTTTTTGTGTGTGTTCGGCTAATTTTTTTTAGTGCGAACTCAATCGAGGTTGTGTTTTGGCCGACATTGGCCTGCTCCCATTTAGTCAGCAAAACAAAAACTCAACACAGACATTGATGAGAAAAAACCTAGTTCATGTCCGCAAAAGGAGATTACCTGTCAATGTCAAGGAGATCACCCGCATGATGTCAATCGAACATTTGCAAACAGACATTGTCGAAAAATTACTCTGGGATTTAACAAATAAAACACAGTCGATGTCGACCATAAAATCGCCTCGATTGATATTTGTTGAGAATCCTAATCGCAAACCTTGGCCCTAGAAGGGCTGTTTTGTCAGCAGAGAGTGTGCAACATGTTTTTTAACAAACGCCGGTCGATGGTATATTTTTTCTCTCGTAATGTCTCTTGGCCTATATTGGGTGTGGCGTATCTTTTTCGAGGTCGGCTGGATTTATTCAGGCGACGTGGTAGTGGAGATTTCTTGGCTGAAATCTGGAGAGGGTATTTTTTTGGCGACGTCGGCTGGGGTTTCTTGACCAACGTTGGTCGAGCCTATTTTTCAGTTCACCTCGCCGAGGGCGATTTTTCGACTGATGATGTTTTCGACCAACGTCGATCGAGGAAATTTCATTGTTCGACACCGATCATTATTTTTTTAGTGCGTGTTCGACTTGTTTTTTAAGCGCGAACTCAATCGAGGTTGTGTTTTCGCCGACATTGGCCTACTCCCATTTAGTCAGCAAAAAAAAAAAAATTCAACACAGACATTGATGAGAAAAAAACTAGTTCATATCCGCAAAAAGAGATTACCGGTCGATGTCTCCCAAAAAGCATCACATCACCCCATGATGTCAAACAAACATTTTCAAAATGACATCGTAAAAAATTAGTCTGTGATTTAACAAATAAACCACAGCTGATGTCGGCCATAAAATCGCCTCGACTGATATTTGTGGAGAATCCTAATCGCAAACCTTGGCCCAAGAAGGGTTGTGTTTGTCAGCAGAGAATGTGCAAATGTTTTTTAACAAACACCGGTCGATGATATATTTTTTCTCTCGTAATGTCTCTTGGCCTATATCGGGAGCGGCATATCTTTTTCAAGGTCGGCTGGAGTTTATTTAGCCGACGTGGTAGTGGATTTTTGTGGGCTGAAATCTGGAGAGGCTATTTTTTAGGTGACGTCGGCTGGGGTTTCTTGACCAACGCTGGTCGAGCCCATTTTTCAGTTCACCTCTGCAAGGACGATTTTTCTACTGATGATGTTTTCGACCGAAGCCGGTCGAGGAAATTTAATTTTTCGACTCCCGTCATGATTTGTTTCGTGCGAGTTCGGCTTGTTTTTTAAGTGCGAACTCAACCGAGATTGTGTTTTGGCCGACATTGGCCACCTACCATTTAGTAGGCAAAAAAAACCATAGTCGACCTCGGCAAAAAAAAAAAAATCCAACAAAGACATTAATCGAAAAAAAACCTAGTTGACGTCCACAAAAAGAGATTATCGGTCGATGTCTCCCAAAATGCATCACCCCATGATGTCAACCGAACATTTTCAAAATGACATTGTCAAAAAATTAGTTTGGGGTTTAACAAATAAAACACCGCTGATGTCGGCCATAAAATAGCCTCGGTTGATATTTGTTGAGAAACCTAGTCGGCAAACCGTGGGCCAAGAAGGGTTGTCTATCAGCAGAGAGTGTGCAATATGTTTTTTAACAAACACCGGCCATATAATATATTTTTTTTATTTTCTTGTGATGTCTCTTGGCTTATATCGGGAGCGGCATATTTTTTCGAGGTCTCCTGGAGTTTATTCAGGCGTCGTTGGAGTGGATATTTTTGGGTTTCTACACTGACGCTGGTCGAGCCTATTTTTTGATTGATGATGTTTTCGACCGACGTTGGTCGAGGAAATTTTGTTGTTCGACGCCGGTCACGATTTTTTTAGTGCGTGTTCAGCTAATTTTTTTTAGTGCAAACTCAATCGAGGTTGTGTTTTGGCCGACATTGGCCTGCTCCCATTTAGTCAGCAAAAAAAAAAATTCAACACTGATATTGATGAGAAAAAACCTAGTTCACGTCCGCAAAAGGAGATTACCGGTCGATGTCTCCCAAAAAGCATCACTCGCATGATGTCAACCGAACATTGGCAAACAGACATTGTCAAAAAATTACTCTGGGATTTAACAAATAAAACACAGCCTATGTCGGCTGTAAAATCGCCTTCGCTGATATTTGTTAAGAATCCTAATCACAAACCTTGGCCCAAGAAGGGCTGTTTTGTCAGCAGAGAGTGTGCAACATGTTTTTCAACAAACGCGGTCCGTGGTATATTTTTTCTCTCATAATGTCTCTTGGCCTATATCGGGAGCGGCGTATCTTTTTCGAGGTCGGCTGGAGTTTATTCAGGCCACGTGGTAGTGGATGTTTTTGGGCTGAAATCTGGAGAGGGTATTTTTCTGGCGACGTCGGCTGGGGTTTCTTGACCGATGTTGGTCGAGCCTATTTTTTGATTGATGATGTTTTCGACCGACGTCTGTCGAGGAAATTTTATTGTTCGACGCCGGTCATGATTTTTTAGTGCGTGTTCGGCTAATTTTTTTTAGTGCCAACTGAATCGAGGTTGTGTTTTGGCCGACATTGGCCTGCTCCCATTTAGTGAGCAAAAAAAAACTCAACACAGACATTGATGAGAAGAAACCTAGTTCACGTCCGCAAAAAGAGATTATCGGTCGATGTCTCCCAAAAAGCATCACCCCCATGATGTCAACCAAACATTTGCAAACAGACATCGTCAAAAAATTACTCTGCGATTTAACAAATAAACCACAGCCGATGTCGGCCGTAAAATCGCCTCGGCTGATATTTGTGGAGAATCCTAATCGCAAACCTTGGCCCAAGAAGGGTTGTTTTGCCAGCAGAGAGTGTGCAACATGTTTTTCTAACAAACGCCGGTCGATGATATATTTTTTCTCTCGTAATGTCTCTTGGCCTATATTGGGAGTGGCATATCTTTTTCAAGGTCGGCTGGAGTTTATTCAGGCGACGTGGTAGTGGATGTTTTTGGGCTGAAATCTGGAGAGGGTATTTTTCCGGCGACGCCGGCTGGGGTTTCTTGACCGACGCTGGTCGAGCCTATTTTTCGATTGATGATGTTTTCGACCGACCTCTGTCGAGAAAATTTTATTGGTCGACGCCGGTCATGATTTTTTTAATGCGTGTTCGGCTAATTTTTTAGTGCGAACTGAATCAAGGTTGTGTTTTGGCCGACCCCATTTAGTCAGCAAAAAAAAACTCAACATAGACATTAATGAGAAAAAACCTAGTTCACGTCCGCAAAAGGATATTACTGGTCAATGTCTCCCAAAAAGCATCACCCGCATGATGTCAACCGAACATTTGCAAACAGACATTGTCGAAAAATTACTCTGGGATTTAATAAATAAAACACAGCCGATGTCGGCCGTAAAATCGCCTTGACTGATATTTGTTGAGAATCCTAATCGCAAACCTTGGCCCAATAAGGGTTTTGTCAGCAGAGAGTGTGCAACATGTTTTTTAACAAACGTCAGTCGATGATATATTTTTTCTCTCGTAATGTCTCTTGGCCTATATCGATAGTGGCATATCTTTTTCAAGGTCGGCTGGAGTTTATTCAGGCGACGTTGGAGTGGATATTTTTGGGTTTCTGGACCGACGTGGGTCAAGGCTATTTATCGACAGATGATATTTTCGACCGACGTCGATCAACGAAATTTTATTGTTCGACGCCGGACATGATTTTTTAGTGCGTGTTCGGCTAGCTTTTTTAGTGCGAACTCAACCGAGGTTGTGTTTTGGCTGACATTGGCCTGCTTGATGACTTCCAAGACATGAATGCTAGGATTGGATCGTTTCCGGAATACAAACCAAATTGATAAGAATCAATGGTTTCAATCAAGAACCAATATGAGGCTAAGCTCTCAATTCAAGCAAAAGCTTAATTTCATTAATCAAAGTTAACTAAAAATTGTAAAGTATGAGTATTTATATAGCTAGGCCTCTAATTAACACCTAAAAACATAAGTTTAGGCCTATTTGCGGAAATGTAAAAGCCCATTACCAAAAATAACAAAATATAGGGCAGCACTACGTTTTAAAGCAAAAATAATCGATTAATACGAGCTATAATCGATTAAGACATAGCGTTTCAGCCTTGTGTAATCGATTACATCAATGTTGTAATCGATTAAAACAGACAGAATTTGTTTGTGTAATCGATTACAGACAAGTTGTAATTGATTAAAACAGACAGACAGTACTAGCTTACGTAATCGATTACAGAAATGTTGTAATTGATTAAAACAGACAACACTTGCTTATTACAACAGACAAGACTTTTGATGTGATCTTGAAAGGCTTGGCTTCTAGCTCTTGTCATGGGTCCTTCAAAGCTCACCAAAGGAAGTGCTTCAAGCTCTCCTTCTAGAGCTTTGGCTTGGAATGGCTATCCATCATCATGATCCTTAGATAGTCCTCTATCACCCCCTCCTTCTCTTGAAAAGAATCCGCCACGAATTTGCATTCAAAACTCCTACATCACAAGAAGAAAGATCAGCGACATTAAAACTAGAACTCACCCCATACTCACTTGGCAAGTCAATCTTGTAGGCATTGTCATTAATCCTCTCAAGGACCTTGAAAGGTCCATCACCCCTAGGTTGAAGTTTAGATTTCCTTTGGGAAGGAAACCTATCCTTCCTTAGATGTACCCAAACCCAATCACCTGCTTCAAATATCATGGCCTTTTCCCCTTTGTTGGCATGTCGTGCATATTGCTCCATCTTCTTCTCAATTTGATTTTGCACCTTTTCATGGAGATCCTTAACAAAAATGGCTCTAGAAAGCCCATCCTTGCTCAAATAGAAGAATCATTAAGTAAAGGAATTAAATCAATAGGAGATAAAAGGATTAAAACCATAAACAGCCTCAAAAGGAGAAAAAGAAGTGGTAGAATTGGTTACCCTATTATAAGCAAATTCAACATGGGGTAACCATTCTTCCCAACTTTTCAAATTACCTTTGATGAAGCATCTTAGGAGTTAAGAGTATTCGATTGACTACCTCGGTTTGTCCATCCGTTTGAGGATGACACGTGGTGGAGAAAAGAAGCTTGGTTCCAAGTTTTCCCCACAAGGTTTTCCAAAAATGACTCAAAAACTTGGAATCCCTATCTGACATAATGCTCCTAGGTAATCCGTGAAGACGCACTACTTCTTTGAAAAAAATATCCGCCACATGACAAGCATCGTCCACTTTGTGACATGGAATGAAATGTGCCATCCTTGGAAAACCCATCAACAACCACAAAAATACACTCGTGTTTCACACTTGAAAGACTTTGCTATAAGGTTCACTGTTGTGTTTTTCCACTTGCTAACTCTTCTTCAACTCTTTAAATTCAACAAAAGATTTCAAATCAAAGAATATCCAAAGTAAAAAGATGAAACAAATCCAAACTCAACTTAAGAGGTCAAGGAAGAAAGAAAAACTAATACAAAACATTGGAAATTTAGAAGACAAGCAACAAAAGCTCAACAAGAAAAGCACAACTCAAAAGGAAAGTCAAAGCAAGACAATTATGAAGAATAAAAAATATTGACTAAATATAAACCATTGTAATTATGCAAAAAGACAATGCTATTAACTAATCATAAGAACACACTAAGAGAAAAGGCTTTTAAAATAAAATTTTGGCTGTCAACTTTTTTTTTACTCTCGGGTCCTCATATTTTTGATATTTTCATTTTGACCCCAATATAGTTTTTAATAATTGCCATTTGGTTCTTCGTATTTTCTCTTTTAGGACTAGAAACTTTTGATATTTGCACAAACGCCCTAAAACTCTCTAGACTGAAATTTTATGAATCAAACTAGGGGTGTTCGCGGTTTGGATTGGATCGATTTTGAAGCAAAAAATCATCCGATCGAATCCCTTCGGTTTGGTCATTTGATCATCCATTCGGTTTGAAATTCTTTTCAAATCCGATCCAATCCAATCCAATCCAATTTTTTTCGGTTTGGATTGGATATGTTTTCGGTTTTTTAAAAATCTAAAAATAAAACTTATGAGACTTATTTTTATCAAAATAAGGAGTATTTAGCAGAAAAAAAAACACATTCATTGGATAAAAACAAACACCATTTTCTAATTTTCATTGGACAAACACGTTTAATGGACAAAATAACGAGCAATTTTTTAGTATGTATTGGATTTTTGGTTTTTGGGCTATGATGGGGAATATGTCCAAGTATGTAAAGGATAAGGTAAGGTTTATAATTGGATCGGTTTGGATTGGATCGGTTTTCACTAGCCAATTCAAAAACCGATCCAATCCAATGAAAATTTTTGGTTTTTTTTTCGGTGTTCGGTTTTCGATTTTCGATTATTTCGGTTATCGATTTTTCGGTTCGGTCACCGCGGTTTGCATCGGTTTGGATTGGTTGATGAACACCCCTAAATCAAACTCAGAAAATTTCCAGAAATGCTATGAGTTTCATGAAGAACAACCCATATTCAAAACAACTCAGAATTCAACAAAATGATAGGGGAAACGAAGACAATTGCAAGATAAACTCAAAAATCACACAAGAAACACAAAAAGAACAACAAACAAGCAAGAATCATGATTTTTCAATTTTCATTTTCCAAAAAAAATAAAAACGAAAATGCAAATAACATAGATAGAAATCTTTATGAAATGCTTTTCGGAATCAAGCTCTGATTACCACATGATGACTACCAAGACATGAATGCTTGGTTTGGATCGTTTCCGGATTGCAAGCTTCAAGATTCCATGAATTGGAGTTTAAAACTCAAATACAAAAATGGAGAAGATTAAGGAATGACGCCACGATCCACAAACAGAATGATAAGTCAGAGGAGGATTCACCACAAAGGAAAGCTTCCTTGATAAGAATCGATTTGGTTTCAATTAACCAACAAGAGGCTAAGCTCTTAATTCAAGCAAATGCTTAATTTCTATTAATCAAAGTTCACCAAAAATAGCAAAGTCTGAGTATTTATATGGCTAGGCCTCTAATAAGCCCCTAAAAATGTAAGTTTAGGCCTATTTGCGGAAATATCAAAGCCCATTACAAAAACAACAAAATCTATAAAAGCACTACCATTTTAAATGAAAATAATCGATTAATACGAAGCATAATCGATTAAAACAGAGCATTTCAGTGTTGTGTAATTGATTAAAACAGATAGAAATTGCTTGTGTAATCAATTACAGATACGTTGTAATTGATTAAAACAGACAGGATTTGCTTGTGTAATCGATTATAGAAACGTAATCGATTAATACAGACAACACTTGCTTATTACAACAGACAAGACTTTTGATGTGGTCTTGAAAGGCTCGGGTTCTAGCTCTTGTCATGGGTCCTTCAAAGCTCACAAAAGGAAGTTCTTCAAGCTCTCCTTCTAGACTTTTGGCTTGGAATGGATTAGATAGTTCTCTATCATTTTCCTTCTAGATCCATTCCTGGAAAGAAAATGGAGCTTGATTCTGTTCTGCTTGAGACTTTTAAGAGAGTGGAAGTCAACATTCCCCTCTTGGATGCCATCAAAAAAATTCCAAAATATGTAAAATTCTTAAAGGATTTGTGCACCCATAAAAGGAAGCCAAAGGGAAAAAAGCAAGTAAAGATAGGCATAAATGTTCTATACTTATACAGGGCAAAACTGTTATTGTCATCCCACTATCCACTTTGCCACATAAGTGCAAAGTTCTTGGCACTTACACTGTCCCTTGAAGCATTAGAGATTGTACTTTTAAAACAGATGTCATGCTTGACCTTGGAGCCTCAATTAATGTCATGCCCACATCAGTTTACAGGTCACTACATCTTTGTGAAATGAAACCCACTAGCATTGTCATTCACTTAGCCAACAGGAGTGTTGCGCTTCCACTTTGACTTATTGAAGATGTGCTGGTGCGAGTTAATGATTTGATTTTTCTTGTAGGTTTTTACATTTTGGATATGGAGAATGAGTCTTCCAGCCATGGTTCCACATTGATCCTAGGGAGACCATTCTTGATGACAGCCAGGACCAAAATTGATGTGCATGCAGGAACTCTTTCCATGGAGTTTGGTGATGACGTTCTCCAGTTCAACATTTTTGAGGCCATGAGATATCCTGTAGAGGAGCATTCTGTCTTTCTTGTTGGTATCATTGATGTTGCAGTAGATAGTGTAGATTTGCTTACTGAATTTTCTGATTTTGATCTTGATTCTTGTTATTGTACTTGTGATGATTTTTCTATTGTGTAGTATTTGTGCAGAGATTTCCTCTGCACTTTACTCTGATTGTGTTGCAGATACAGGTACAACTGTTGATTCTCCTATCGCCCTTCCCTCAACCACTAATCTTTCCTTGCCTTCTACCATTCAGCCACCTTCCTTGGAGCTGAAAAGTCACTACTTGAGTACCTTAAATATGCATATTTAGATAATGCTCATAAGCTTCTAGTCATCATCTCTAGCAACTTGTCACTTGAGCAGGAAGCGACGTTGCTGCATGTTTTGAGAGGCCACAAAAAGGCCATTGGAAGGACACTTGCTGACCTTCCTAGAATAAATCCTTCCATTTGCATGCGTTGGATACTCTTGGAGGATGATTCTAGACCGGTAAGGCAGCCACAAAAGAGGTTGAATCCCACTATTCTTGATGTGGTGAAGAAGGAAGAGATGAAGTTACTAGCTACAGGGATCATCTATCCTATTCCAGATAGCACTTGGGTTTCACCTGTCCAAATGGTCCCTAAGAAGTCGGGTATCATTGTTGTGAAAAACCAGGATGCTGAGTTGATTCTGGCTAGAGTAGCCAATAGTTGGCGAGTTTGCATTGACTACAGGAGACTTAACCAGGAAACTCGCAAGGACCATTTCCCTCTCCCCTTCATTGACCAGGTTCTGGAGAGGTTGGCAGGTAAATCACATTATAGCTTTCTTGATTGTTTTTCAGGTTACACGCAGATTCATATTGCACCAGAGGACCAACACAAGACCACATTCACCTGTCCATTTGGCACATTTGCCTACACTAGGATGCCTTTTGGCCTATGCAACGCACCTGCTACCTTCCAAAGGTGCATGGTGAGTATCTTTTCTGATTTATTAGAGAGTTGCATGGAGGTGTTTATGGATGATTTTGCTATTTATGGTTCCTCTTTTGATGCATGTTTAGATAGTCTCTCTAGAGTTCTTGACCGATGTATTGGGACAAACTTTGTTCTTACTTCTCTACTTGAAGGTATAGTCTTAGGGGATTTGGTCTCTAGTACAGGTATTGAGGTTGATAAGGCCAAGATTGATGTTATTACTTCTCTACCTTACCCCACTTTTGCGCGGGAAGTGCGTTCTTTTCTTGGACATGCAGGTTTTGATAGGATATTCATCCAGGATTTCAACAAGATTGCACTACCATTGTCCAAGCTTCTCCAAAAGAATGTAGACTTTATGTTTGACCAGCATTGCAAAGAGGAATTCGAGGAATTGAGGAAGAAGCTTACTACCTCTCCCATCATGCAACCACCAGATTGGGAACTTCCCTTTGAGCTCATGTGTGATCTGTATAATTTTGCACTCTGGATTGTGTTGTCACAAAGAGTTGATAAACAGTCTCATGTCATTGCTTATGCTTCACACACTTTAGATGCAACCCAAGTTAACTACACCACCACTGAGAAGGAGCTTTTGGCTATTGTTTTTACTTTAGATAAATTCCGATCTTATTTGCTTTGTTCCCATATCACTGTCTTTACTGACCATGCAACTTTGAAGTACCTATTGAAGAAGCCTGATGCTAAACCTAGATTGATCAGGAGAATGCTTCTTCAGGAGTTTAATATTGAGATTAAGGACAAGTGTGGTGAGGAAAACTTGGTTGCTGATCATTTGAGCAAGATTGAGGGACCTATTAAATCCTTTCCTATTAGGGATAACTTCCCTGATGAGCATTTGATGCACTTGCATTCATCACATATTACACATTGGTTTGCTGATATTGTGAATTTCGTTGTAGCATCTGCTGTTCCACCTCATGAATCTAGGTCTCAAATAGATAAAATTAAGAGTGATGCTAAATATTATGTGTAGGATGATCCTTATTTGTGGAGGTTTGGTAGTGATAAAGTGATCCGCAGGTGTGTGCCAGATCATGAAATTCGGTCTATTCTTCAGTTTTGTCATGGCACGCCTACTGGCGGTCATTTTGGTCCTCAGCGAACCGCTAGGAGAGTATTGGACTGTGGGTTCTATTGGCCACCATGTTTAAAGATGCTTATCACTTTACCACCATTTGTGATCAGTGTCAGAGAGCAGGAAGGACCATTACACATAGGCATGACATGTCTCAGCAGCCCATTATTTTCTATGAGGTTTTTGAGGTGTAGAGTATTGATTTTATGGGTCCATTTCCTGTTTCTCATGGTTTTTCATATATTTTGCTTGTTATTGATTATGTTTCTAAATGGGTTGAAGATAAGACCACTAAAACTAATGATTCTAAAGTTGTTATGTTGGTGAGCTAACATTTTTTGCTGGTTTGGTGTGTCAAGAGCCATTATCAATGATCAAGGGAGCCATTTCTGTAACAGGTCATTGACATCCTTGCTTTAAAAATATGGGGTTGTGCATAGAGTTGCTACAACTTATCATCCCCAAACTAATGGACAAGCAGAGGTTTTTAACAGAAAGATCAAGCAAGTGTTACAAAAGGTAGTGCAACCCAACAGGAAAGATTGGAGCAAGCTACTTGAAGATGCTTTATGGATTCATAGGACCGCTTACCGAACACCTTTGGAAATGTCTCCCTATAGGGTGGTTTTTGGTAAGGTATGTCACCTTCCGGTGGAGATTGAACATCGTGCTTATGTGGCGGTGAAGAGTTGTAACATGGCATTTGATGAAGCGGGTATGGAAAGGAAGCTTCAATTGCAAGAACTTGAAGAGATCCACTTAGAAGCCTATGAGAACTCCAAGATTTACAAGGAGAAAGTGAAGAGATTTCATGACTCTAGGATTCTTAGGAAGGAGTTTCATATTGACCAAAAAGTGATATTATTTAACTCTTGCCTCAAGCTTATTTCTGGTAAACATCGATCTAGATGGGATTGACCTTTTGTTATTGCTAATGTTTTTCCGCATGGTGTAGTTGAGATTAAAAATGAAGTTACCAGCAAGGTCTTCAAAGTGAATGGTCACAAACTCAAGCTATTTCATGAGAGCCCGCCAGTAGAGGAGGAGCTTGTGGCAGACCTCTCTTTGGTCTTGCCAATTTTATGTGATGATGTGCCTTGAATGGAATTTGAGTAGTTTCCTTTTCCTTTCTTTTATTTGTTGTCTCTTTGTTTGGATTTCATTGCATTCTCACATTGAGGACAATGTGCATTTCAAGTGTGGGGTGAAGTGTTAGAAAAACATTTTCTATTTTCTGTTTTCTATTTTTGGTTTCTGTTTCTGTTTTGCTACATTTTTTTTGTTTTGTTTTTATATTCAGAAAATAAAAAATTAGAATTTAGGCACTTTTCATGTTTTTTCATAGGATTTATAACTTGTATAAATTGTGAGAAATGTACTAATTTTTGTTGGATTGAAAGGTTTCATGCTTGATCTAAATCGTTGTTGCAATTGTTGAAGTGATAAGTAGGCTTGAGAAATAGAATTTAAGATGGATCATGTGTGATAGAATTATGCCTTGTGAATTTTTGGGCCTTTGTGGATGAATCACATTATTTCATTAATGTTCTTTCTTGCGTGATTTCACTCTTATGCTAGATTACTCTATGTTTTTCCTTGCCTCTTTGACATTCCTTGTTGCACATGCTTTGATTGAGATGATTTAGGCCTTCTTTCTTTTATCCACTAGCCAAATAAACCTATCATTGCATTGATATCCATTGTCATCATTTTTGAGCCTTTAACCTTTTCTTTCTTGTGTAGCTCATTACAAACTATAAAAAAAAGGGAAAACCATGTTATCCTAACTTTAGGGAGAAAATGGGCCTTGAAATTGTTTTGGGAGTGGGTTTCAAACAAGTGAGGGGTATTTTTATTTTGTTTTGATTAGGAAAGAAAAGAAAAGAAAGAGTTAAAAAAAATGAAAAAAAAAGTTGTTGTGATTTATTTTCATCCGTATAAATTTTCTTAATTTAATTTCATTGTTCTCCACCTTGTTTCTTTGTTTCTACCCCTCGTTTTACTTGTTGGCTTACTCCCCATTGCTCCTCTTTTCTCTTAGTTTTAGCCTAAATATCCTTCTTTTATCCACCCTTTACCTAAGCCATACATTACAAACCAATAAAGTCCTTTTGATCTTTTGATGCATGTGTATTTCAAGTTAAATGAATTAGAGTCTTGTCAAAATTTGGATGTGCTAGTTACATGTGATGTTTGAGTATAAACATAAACCCATACACATTAGAAGAGCTTGAGTGTTGCTCTTTGAGAGATTTTTATCACCTTCGTTCATTCTTAATTTTAACTTAACTACTTTTTCACTTTGCACTTTGTGATCATGTGTTCATTCTTAATATCATTCTTCCATTTTTCATCTTTCTCACTTTTGTGCATTGTTAGGATCCATTGAAAAATTGTGTGTGCCTTATTCATACCTTTCTTCTAGTTTGTGGTTTATTTTAGTTTGAATTTTTCTCTTAGTCTTTCTTTTAATTTTGCCCAGGAGTGCAAAAGTTTAAAGCATGGGGTATTTTGATTGAGTGTTTTTAGTTTAATGTTTTTCTATTCTTCTTAGCTTATTTGACTTCTCTTGGACTTTTATTTCCTCATTCTAACTCAGTTTTTGTTTTAGGCAAACAAGTGGGCTTAATTGATAATTGTTGCTTATTTTCAGATTTTTTGCTTAGTTGACCTATCTTCCTTGTGCAGGACCTAGAAAGCTCTTGATAGAGGACTATCTAAGGATCATGATGATGGAGGTCCATTACAAGCCAGAGGTCTAGAAGGAGAACTTGACACACTTCCTTTGGTGAGTTTTGAACGACCCATGACAAGAGCTAGAACCCAAGCCCTTCAAGACCACATCAAAAGTCTTATTTTGTTGTAAAAAGCAAGTGATGTCTGTAATAATCGATTACAATGTTTCTGTAATCGATAACACAAGCTAGTTGTCTGTCTGTCTGTATGTCTGTCTATTTTAATCAATTACGATGTATCTGTAATCGATTACCAAGTTTTTCTATCTGTTGTAATCGATTACGACGTTGCTGTAATCGATTACACAGTGCTGAAACGCTCTGTTTTAATCGATTATTTTCATTTAAAATGGTACTGTAACTTTCCTTTTTGTTGTTTTTTTGTAAATGGACTTTGATATTTCCGTAAATAGGCCTAAACCTACGTTTTTTAGGGGTTTATTAGAGGTCTAGCCATATAAATACTCAGACTTTGCTTTTTTGGGTTAACTTTTTGATTAATGAAATTGAGCTTTTGCTTAAATTAAGAGCTTAGCCTCTTGTTGGTTCTTGATTGAGACCAAATTGATTCTTATCAAGGAAGCTTTCCTTTGTGGCGAATCCTCCTCTGACTTATCATTCTAATTGGCGATCGTGGCATCATTCTAAATCATTCCTTAATCTTCTCCATTTTTCTATTTGAATTTCAAACCCTAATTCATGGAGTCTTGAAGATTACAATTCGGAAACGATCTGAGCCAAGCATTCATGTCTTGGTAGTCATCATGTGGTAATCAAAGCTTGATTCCGAAAAGTATTTTGTAAAGTTTCTATCTATGTTATTTGCATTTTCGTTTTTATTTTTTTCCGAAAAATGAAAATTGAAAATCATGATTCTTGGTTGTTTGTTGTTCTTTGTGTGTTTCTTGTGTGATTTTTGAGTTTATCTTGCAATTGCCTTCATTTCCCCTATGGTTTTGTTGAATTTGGAGTTGTTTTGAATATGGGTTGTTCTTCGTGTTCTTCATGAACTCAACATTGCTGGAAATTTTCTGTTTGATTCATAAAATTCTGTCTAGAAAGTTTTTGGGCCATTTTCTGTTTCTATAATTGTCTTTCCTTGGCATTCCTTTTGAGTTGTGCTTTTCTTGTTGAGCTTTTATTGCTTGTCTTCTAAATTCCAAGGTTTTGTCTTGGAGTTTTCTTTCTTCCTTGACATCTTAAGTTGAGTTTGGATTTGTTTCATCTTTCACTCTGGATATTCATTGAATTAGAATCTTTGGTTAAATTTCAAGAGTTGACAAAGAGTTGAAAAAGACAAGTGTTGACGAATGTTTCAAGTGTGAACATTAGAGGAAAAGTCTTTCAAGTGTGAAAGTGGAGAGACAATTGAAGAGAAAACAAGCCTACAAAAAAGTCTTCATATGGTCATTCATCTTGGAAGGATAAGGACACTTCCAAGGAGTGTTCTTCTTCCCAACATTTTGAAAATAAGTCTTCAAGAGGTAATCCTAATCCTACTACTCATTCTCCTTCTAATAAATCTAGTTCAATTAAATGTTTTAAATGTTTGGGTAAGGGTTATATTGCATCCCAATGTCCAAACAAAAGGACAATGATTGTGTTAGAAAATGAAGAGGTGGATAGTGAATCCTCTAGCAGTTCTCATAGTTTCACTAGTGAAGGTGAGGATGATTGTTTTCTTAAACCGGAAGAGCTAGGAGATCTTTTGATGGTAAGACGACTCATGGGTAGCTTGTGCAAAGATAGAGATGAAACACAAAGAGAAAACATTTTCCATTCTAGATGCTTGGTGAGTGGAAAGGTTTGTTCTCTAATCATTGATGGAGGAAGTTGCCCCAATGTTGCAAGCACTAGATTAGTGGATATGCTTGGTTTAAAAACTATCCCTCACCCTAAACCTTATAAATTGCATTGGTGAGTTGGTGATGGATAAGCAAGTGTTGCTTACATTCTCCATTGGCAAATATGTGGATGAAGTGCTTTGTGATATGGTTCCCACGGAAGTCGGCCATGTGTTGCTTGGTAGACCTTGGCAATATGATAGAGATGTGGTACACAATGGGGTCACCAATCGATATTTTTTCCTTCATAAAGGTAAAAAGGTAGTTCTCTCACCTTTGTCTCCAAGTGAGGTGTGTGAGGATCAAATAAAAATGAGATTGAAGAGAGAAAAAGAAAATAAAATTAAAGAAGAAAAGACTCCTTTGAGAGAGAAAAGTCTAAAAGAAAAAGATGGCAAAAAGAGTGAAAATAGAGAACAAAAAGAGACAAAAAGAGTGAAAAAAATTAGAAATAAAAAAAAATTGTTCATCAAACCTAAGGAGGTTAAGAGAGTGATGCTAGCTAGACAACAAATGTATTTACTCATTCCCAATTAAATGTGTTTGTCTTCTAGTTCCCTTGAGTTGCGTCAAGGTTTTGATACACTTTTAAAGGAGTTTGAAGATGTCTTTCCACAAGACATACCCCATGGCTTGCCTTCTTTAAGAGGAATTGAGCATAAAATTGATCTTGTTCCGGGAGCTTCACTTCCTAATAGGGCGGCCTATAGGAGTAATCTGGAAGAGACCAAGGAGATTCAAAAGCAAGTTGAAGAGTTGATGCAAAAAGGATGGGTAAAGGAAAGCTTGAGTCCATGTGCAACGCCGGTCATCCTAGTCCCCAAGAAAGATGGCAAATGGAGGATGTGCACGGATTGTAGACCCATCAACAACATAATCGTGAGGTATAGACATCCTATCCCTAGACTTGATGATATGTTGGATGAACTTCATGGTTCTTGTGTTTTCTCCAAAATAGATTTGAAAAATGGTTACCATCAAATTAGAATGAGAGAAGGTGATGAATGGAAAACCGCTTTCAAAACTAAGTTTGGACTTTATGAGTGGTTGGTCATGCCTTTTGGCTTAACCAATGCACCAACCACTTTCATGCAACTCATGAACCATGTTTTGAGACACTTTATTGGCAAATTTGTGGTTGTTTATTTTGATGATATTTTGATTTATAGTTTAACTATGGATGACCACTTATATCATGTTAGGAGTGTCTTGGAAGTGCTTAGAAAAGAACAATTGTTTGATAATATGGATAAATGCACATTTTGCACTAATCAAGTAGTGTTTTTAGGATTTGTTGTGAGTGCTAAGGGAGTCCAAGTGGACAATGAGAAAATCAAGGCTATTAGAGATTGGCCCACACCCAAAAATGCAAGTGATGTGAGGAGTTTTCATGGGTTGGCTAGTTTTATAGGAGATTTGTCAAAGAGTTCCTTTGAAATGACATTTTTAAGAAAAAATGTAGTATTTAAGTGGGAAAGTGAACAAGAAAATGCCTTCAATGAATTGAAGGAGAAGTTGACAAATGCACCCTTTCTTGCTCTACCAAATTTTTCCAAATCTTTTGAAATTGAATGTGATGCATCCAATGTTGGCATAGGTGTTGTTTTGTTACAAGAAGGTCACCCAATTGCTTATTTTATTGGAAAACTTAAGGGTGCTCTTTTGATTTATTCCACCTATGACAAAGAACTCTATGCTTAGAGCTTTGCAAACTTGGCAACACCATCTCCTTCCTAAGGAGTTTGTGATTCATAATGACCATGAGTCACTCAAACATTTGAGAAACCAAGGAAAGCTTAATAAGAGGCATGCTAAATGGGTAGAGTTCTTGGAACATTTCCCTTATGTGATTAAACACAAGCAAGGTAAGGCTAATGTTGTGGCCGATGCACTTTCTAGGAGATATGCTTTAATTTCCATGCTTGAAACTAAGATGTTTGGATTTGATCACATAAAGGACTTGTATGCTCAAGACCATGACTTCTCTAAATTGTTTGAGTTGTGGGAAAAGGGGTCTCACCAAGGATTCTTTAGGCATGACGGATATTTGTTTAAAAATAAAAGGTTGTGTTTACCTCAAAGTTCTTTGCGTGAACTCATGATTTGTGAAGCTCATAAAGGGGGGTTAATGGGACATTTTGGGGTAGAAAAGACTTTAAACATATTGCATGAACATTTTTATTGCCCTAAAATGAAACATGATGTCATCAAATTTTGTTATAATTGCATTGTGTGTCATAAGGCAAAGTCTAAAGTCATGCATCATGGTTTATATACCCCATTACCTATTCCTACCTCACCTTGGACCGCTATTTCTATGGATTTTGTATTTGGTCTTCCAAGGTCCAAGAGAGGCAAGGATTCGATTTTTGTGGTTGTTGATAGGTTTTCCAAGATGGCACATTTCATACCATGTCACAAAGCGGATAATGCTTGTCATGTGGCATATCTTTTCTTTAAAGAAGTAGTGCGTCTTCATGGATAACCTAGGAGTATTGTATCGGATAGGGATTCCAAGTTTTTGAGTCATTTTTGGACCTTGTGGGGGAAACTTAGAACCAAGCTTCTTTTCTCCACCACTTGTCATCTTCAAACCGATGGGCAAACTGAGGTAGTAAATAGAACACTCTCACAATTCCTACGGTGTTTCATCAGAGGTAATTTGAAAAGTTGGGAAGAATGATTACCCCATGTTGAATTTTCTTATAATAGGGTAACCAACTCTACCACTTCTTTTTCTCCTTTTGAGGTTGTCTATGGTTTTAATCCTTTATCTCCTCTTGATTTAATTCCATTACCTAATCATTCTTCTATTTTGAGCAAGGATGGGCTTTCTAGAGCCACTTTTGTTAAGGATCTCCATGAAAAGGTGCGAAATCAAATTGAGAAGAAGATGGAACAATATGCACGACATGCCAACAAAAGGAAAAAGACTATGGTATTTGAACCTGGTGATTGGGTTTGATTGCATCTAAGGAAGGATAGGTTTACTTTCCAAAGGAAATCTAAACTCTAACCTAGGGGTGATGGACCTTTTTCAAGATCCTTGAGAGGATTAATGACAATGCCTACAAGATAGACTTGCCAAGTGAGTATGGAGTGACTTCTACTTTTAATGTCACTGATCTTTCTGTTGGATTCAGGGGGAGCTACTTAAAGAATGCAAGGAATCAAGTATTGGTTTTGAGCTTTCAACATGCAATGGATACCTTGAAGATTAATTAGTGTGAAATGTGTAAGAGAAAAGCAATTCTGGTGATCCAAGTGCATTGCATTCATATCATTCTATAATTCAATTAATTTGATTAATAAAAATCACAAGGGTTTAGTAAAATGACTAAAGGTTTTTGGAAAAATGGTTTTTTTATTGATTTAATCGATTACCTTAAAGGTATAATCGATTATTTTGTTCTTAGTCCATTCTGGAAAAGCTTTCAAGAACAATGTAATCGATTATCTATCGGAATAATCGATTATTTGACCTTTGTTTTATATAATCTGCCTTGTTGAACATTTTAATCGATTACTAATGGGTAGTAATTGATTACAAAGCTATATATGGTTTTAAGTCATGCTGGAAGAATCGATTACCAAAGTATTGTAATCGATTACACAGGCTTAATTGGAAAAGCCATATTCCTGCTTTAATCGATTACCATTTCGAGTAATCGATTACACAATGTGTTTGAAAACCTTAAGTTTGTATTAAAAAATCGATTACTCAGTGTATTTGGAATGCTACATGCTCCTGTCTTAATCGATTACCAGAGTTCTTAATCAATTACATAGTACATTTTGATATTTTGAAGCTTCTTGTCTTAATCGATTATAGGACGGAATAATCGATTATTTGGCTAGTTGAGAAATTCCTGAATTGCTTATGAACGGTTTAATCGATTACTATATTGATTTAATCGATTACATGAATGAAATAATCGATTATATGGAGCATTTAATCGATTACTGACAGTTACAAAAGTTTGTTATAGATAGAACCAAGGCTTAGTTGGTTTTCTAACTTTGTGGAACATTACCCATACGAATTTTTCTGAGCCTAAACAGTCTTGTGAGCTTTCTTAAGTGTTTTCTAAGTGATCAATTTTCTAAGTGATCAATTGCTTCTTGCTCCTTTGTGCATTGATCATGAGTGTGTGATTCAATATTGGAGCTTGAAACTTTTTCAAGATTAAGGAAAGCTATGCTTTTTGATGTGTATTCGTTCAACCTGATCTGGTAACATCTTTTTGCATTGTATCATTGGATCATCAAGTTGTTTTCTCACCTTAATCTGGTTATAATTCTGTTTTGTATTTTCTTTGTGATTTCACTATTGTAATTGGATTCTTCTTGCTTGGGACTAGAAAAGGGTTCTCTAGCTTAAAGATCAAAGTAGTGTTCTCTGAATCTTTCTCCTTAGAAGTCTAATAGGGTTTTAGATTTCTATTCTTTATCTAGGGTTGATAAAGGGGAGGTTCTTGTAAAAGCTTGTAAGAATATTTTATAATAGTGAAACTCTAATTCAGTGTGAATTAGAAGAAACTGGATGTAGCTTCATGTTTTGAAGTGAATCAGTATAAATTGCTTGTATTCTTATTTCTATATCTCTATTCTCATCTTATTCATTGATCTTTAATTTTTTGAGTCATATTCATTGTTCAACAAGTTCTGTTTTGTGAAATTGTTTTCTTGGAGCTAAGCTATTTGATTGAATTAAAGGTTGCTTGGTTTTGAAAGTGATAAAGATCTTGAAACTCTGATTTGAATTTATTTTTTAAAATACCAAGGTTCAACCAATTCACCCCTCTTGGTTGTTGTGAAGTATTCATATTATTTTCACTTTCTCCTTGTGATGTAGGTGTTTTGAATGCAAATCCAAGGACGGATTCTTTTCAAGAAGGAGGGGATGATAGAGGACTATCTAAGGATCATGATGATGGAGGTCCATTACAAGCCAAAGGTCTAGAAGGAGAGCTTGAAGCACTTCCTTTGGTGAGCTTTGAAGGACTCATGACAAGAGCTAGAACCCAAGCCCTTCAAGACTATATCAAAAGTCTTATTTTGTTGTAAAAAGCAAGTGTTGTCTATAATAATCGATTATAACGTTTCTGTAATCGATTACACAAGCTAGCTGTCTGTCTGTCTATTTTAATTGATTATGATGTATCTGTAATCGATTACCAAGTTTTTTTGTCTACTGTAATCGATTACGACGTTGCTGTAATCGATTACACAGTACTAAAATGCTCTGTTTTAATCGATTACGCTTCATTTTAACCAATTATTTTCATTTAAAATGGTACCGCAGCTTCCTTTTTGTTGTTTTTTTGTAATGGGCTTTGATATTTCCGTAAATAGGCCTAAACCTAAGTTTTTTAGGGGTTTATTAGAGGTCTAGCCCTATAAATACTCAGACTTTGCTATTTTGGGTTAACTTTTGATTAATGAAATTGAGCTTTTGCTTAAATTGAGAGCTTAGCCTCTTGTTTGTTCTTGATTGAGACCAAATTGATTCTTATCAAGGAAGTTTTCCTTTGTGGCGAATCCTCCTCCGACTTATGGTTCTGATTGGGGATCGTGGCGTCATTCTAAATCATTCCTTAATCTTCTCCACTTTTCTATTTAAATTTCAAACCCTAATTCATGGAGTCTTAAAGATTACAATCCGGAAACGATCTGAGCCAAGCATTCATGTCTTGGTAGTCATCAGCTCTACAGAACTCCAAATGGCTCATAAGAGTGGTCCCTAAAAAGATCAGGAAAAGATCTACAATTTTGTCAGAGATAAGCCGACGACAATTCTATTTTTAAGGGTCATTTTAGGCTTGAAATTCATAACCCCTGCACTTGAGTTTTGGGCTGCGAATTGGTGTAATTAGTAATTAGTTAGATTAGATAGGCATAATCATGGCCCATCCTTTCCTACTGACTCAGTCACTATATTTTAGTGCAATTAGTTAGTGAAGAGACACTTTATTTTTTTTAGCACAAATAGAATTTGTAGTTTCTTTTAGAAGTTTTCAAAATTAAAATCATTTTCTCTCACTGTTATTCATTGTTCTTTATTTTTCTTTTTCCTTTCATCTCTATTCTTTTTTCTCATACAAATTTCATGACTCTTACATTGATGATGATCATGGAAGGCTAAATAATCAATGAATCTAAGGATCCAGTCCAAGCAAGGAGAATTTGAGTTCTGGTTTGGTATTCTAATTTCTATGTGAATGTTCATCTTCTTTTTCAATCCTCTTTTCGATTTTCATGATTATGAATATGTCTTAGATTGAAAACGACTTAGGTTATAGATTTATTTTCAAATTTTGAATTTTAATCATAGATTGTTTGGATGATATTTCAATCCGATTTGTGATTTCAATTGATTTAGGAGTTAATTCGATTGAACTGATTCTAATGATATTGAATGAACCTTCATAATATGATCATTATATGAGAACTATGATAATTTATATTGTTTGGTTTGGTGAATTGGATTGATATTCTTGAATTTGTTTTACAACACCTTTTATCAATTCTGTTAGTTTCTGCATTTTTCTTCAATTCTTGTTTGTGTTTCTGCAATTTTTATTCATTACCTACAAACAGTTCGATTAAAATCCCCCTATTGTTTATTAGTGAATTGAAGTTGGAACCAAATTGATCGTGTCTCTTAGTCGACCTAGGTTAATCTTGTGCTACCGAATTAGCATAGTTTAATTGTTTTGTAGCGATTCGACAGTCGTTATCACACACCTGGCACCTTCCAAAGTTGCATGGTGAGTATCTTTTCTGATTTATTAGAGAGTTGCATAAAGGTGTATGGATGACTTCACTATTTATGGTTCCTTTTTTATGCATGTTTGGATAGTCTCTCTAGAGTTATTGACCGATGTATTGGGATTAACCTTGTTCTTAACTTTGAGAAATGTCATTTTATGGTACATGAAGGTATTCTCTAGAGCTTAATCTATATTACCTTAGAGTATCATAAATTTATAAGAAAAGTATAAACATAATCTATAGAGTCTTCTCTTAATTATGGGAAGAATAGGTTTCCTAAATAAGTTAGTTTAGTAATTTTAATAATTCAAGGCAAAATGGACCAATAAGAAATTAGAATTTAGCTATTATAAGTAATAAAGGAAAACTGGATTTATTTGGATTTCTAAATTAAGTCTTGACCATATGATACAAGATCAATGGAGAAAAACTTTAAGAAGC
>PYAF01000421.1:140603-150624 GCA_007407185.1 Glycine tomentella
CTAACCAGAGCTATAAGGGTATGTTAGTCATTTGGACAATTGTTCAGGGCATTTTGGTCTTTTACCCTAGGGACCTAAATGTCATTTGTGAAATTATCTAAGGACATTTTGGTCATTTTCAAAAATATCCAAGGGCATTTATGTCATTTATCTAGAAATGCGTATTTATAAGAAAATACACAGACATGGAGAAATATGGAGTGTTACAACTCCCCCCCCTTAAATAAATTTCGTCCTCGAAATTTACCTGGTTCAAAGAGTGCTGGATAATTCTTTCGCATCTCGCTTTCTACTTCCCATGTAGCATCTCCATCTGTACCATTTCCCCAGATAACCTTCACCAAAGGAATTTCTTTTCCCCTTAAGGTTTTGATTCTTTTATCCTCAATCCTTATGGGAAATGTTTCATAAGTTAAATTTTCCTTTATGGGTACATTATCCAACTCAATTATGTGGGAATGATCATGGACATACTTACGTAACTGGGACACATGAAAGACATCATGGAGATTTGAAAGATTTGGAGGTAAGGCAATTTGATAGGCTACCGGTCCAACTCTTTTGAGAATTTGGAAAGGTCCAATAAATCGTGGTGTAAGTTTTCGGGATTTCAGAGCTCTCCCAACACCAGTCCATGGATTGACTCTTAAAAATACATAGACTTTATGTTTGACCAGCCTTACAAAGAAACATTTGAAGAATTGAGGAAGAAGCTTACCACCTCTCCCATTAAGCAGCCACCAGATTGGGAGCTTCCCTTCGAGCTCATGTGTGATGCCTTTAATTATGCACTTGGGGTCGTGTTGTCATAGAGAGTTGATAAACTATCCCATGTCATTGCTTAAGCTTCACGCACTTTAGATGCATCCCAAGTTACCTACACCACACCACTGAGAAGGAGCTTTTGGCTATTTTTTTTGCTTTAGATAAATTAATATTTTATTTGCTTTGCTCCCATATTACGGTCTTTACTGACCATGCAGCTTTGAAGTACCTATTGAAGAAGCCTGATGCTAAACTAAGATTGATAAGGTTGATGCTTCTTTTTTAGGAGTTTGACATTGAGATTAAGGTCATGAGTAGTGCAGAAAACATTGTTTTGTTGATCATTTGAGCAGGATTGAGGATCCTGTTGAGTCCTTTCCTATTAGGGAGAATTTCCCTGATGAGCATTTGATGCATTTACATTCATCACATGTTACACCTTGGTTTGTTGACATTGTGAATTTCATTGTTGCATCTGTTGTCCCACCTCATGCATTTAGGTCTCAAATAGATAAACTTAAGAGTGATGTTAAATTTTATGTGTGGGATGATCCTTATTTGTGGAGGTTTGGTAGTGACCAAGTGATCCGCAGTTGTGTGCTAGATCATGAGATTTAGTCTATTCTTCAGTTTTGCCATGGCACACTTACCGACGATCATTTTGGTCCTCAGCAGACTGCTAGGAAGGCATTGCACTGTGGATTCTACTGGCCCACCTTGTGAGCAGTGTCAGAGAGCAGGAGGAACCATACACATAGGCATGAGATGCCTTAGTAGCCCATTATTTTCTGTAAGATTTTTTATGTGTGGGGTATTGATTTTATGGGTCCATTTCCTATTTCTCATGGCTTTTTCATATATTTTGCTTGTTGTTGATTATGTTTCTAGATGGGTTGAAGCTAGGGCCACCAAACCTAATGATTCTAAAGTTGTTGTGGATTTTGTGAGATCCAACATTTTTTGCAGGCTTAGTGTGCCTAGAGCCATTATCAGTGACTAGGTGAAAGAGGACTATCCAAAGAGCATGAAGTTCTAGAAGCACTTCATGAATTGAAGGGTCCAATGATAAGGTTCAAAACCAAGCTTCTACAAGAAGAGATAACCAAGGGAATCATGGCTGGACTATTTAACAAGGACAAGGATGGAGGAAGACACAAGAAGTTGAATTGGAGCACCTTGAAGATTGTAGGAGAGCTCGCTTAGCGCGAATGTCGCACTTAGCGAAACTCCTTTCATAACTTTAGTAATTTTCCTAGTTTTCATAATTTTCGTAATGTCGTAATTTAGTAATTTCTTAATTGTGTAATGGACCTCAATGTGGACTAAAATAGGCTCAAACTATGTGTTTTAAGGTTTTATTAGATGCTTAACTCTATAAGTACTCAGACATTGCTATTTTTGAATAACTTTTGAGTGAATAAAATTTAGTATTTGCTTGAATTGAGAGCTTAGCCTCTTCTTGGTTCTTGGCTGAATGCAAATTGATTCTTATCAAGGAAGCTTTCCTTTGTGGCGAATCCTCCTCAACTTATCGTTCCAATACGGATCGTGACATTATTCATTACCATTTTCTTTATCACCCCAACCTTTTATCTGTAAGTTCTACTATCTATCATTGGTATCTTTTAATTTGGCCTCTGGAAATGATCCAATGCAAGCATTCATGTCTTGGTAGACATCACCAGGGGAGCCATTTCTGTAACAGGTCATTGACATCCTTGCTTCAGAATTATGGGGTTATGCATAAAGTTGCTACAACTTATCATCTCCAAACTAATGGGCAAGCAGAGGTTTTTAATAGAGAGATCAAGCAAGTGTTACAGAAGGTAGTGCAACCCAATAGGAAGGATTGGAGCAAGCTACTTCAAGATGTTTTATGGCTCACAGGACCGCTTACCGAAAATCTTTGGAAATGTCTCCCTATAGGGTGGTTTTTGGTAAGGCATGCCACCTTCCGGTGGAAATTGAACACCGTGCTTATATAGCGGTGAAGAGTTGTAACATGGCATTTGATGAAGCGGGTATGGAAAGGAAGCTTCAATTGCAAGAACTTGAAGAGATCCGCTTAGAAGCCTATGAGAACTCCAAGATTTACAAGGAGAAAGTGAAGATATTTCTATGGGATGAACCTTTTGTTATTACTAATGTTTTTCCCCATGGTAGTTGAGATTAAAAATGAAGTTACCGACAAGGTCTTCAAAGTGAATGGTCACCAACTCAAGCTATTTCATGAGAGCCCTCAAGTGGAGGAGGAGCTTGTGGTTGACATCTCTTTGGTCATGCCAATTTTATGTGATGAAGTGCCTTGAATGACATTTGAGGAGTTTCCTATTCCCTTCTTTTATTTGTTGCTCTTTATTTGCATTTCATTGCATGCTCACATTGAGTACAATGTGCATTTCAAGTATGGGTTGAAGGATTACAAAATCTATTTATGTTATTTGTTTCTTTTTTTCTATTTTCTGTATGTTTCTATTCTCTGTCTGTTTTCTATTGTCTGTTTGTTTTCTGTTTCTGTCTGTTTTTGTTGTTGTTTCTGTTATTGTTTTGCTGTATTTGTTTTGTTTTGTTGTTATTCTGTTTTTACATTTCGAAAATAAAAATAAAAATAAATAGAATTTAGGCACTTTTTCATGTTTTTTTTATAGGAGTTCTAACTTGTATAAAATGTGATAAATGTACAATTTTTTGTTGGATTAAGAGGTCATGATTGATGTGAATCATTGTTGCAATTGTTGAAGTGATAAGTAGGCTTGAGAAATAGAATTTAAGATGGATCATGTGTGACAGAATTGTGCCTTGTGAGTTTTTGGGCTTTTGTGGATGAATAACATTATTTCAGTCATGTTCTTTCTTGCGTGATTTCACCCTTGTGTTAGATTACTCTATGTTTTGTCTTGCCTCTTTTGACATTCCTTGTTGCACATGCTTTGATTGAGATGATTTAGGCCTTCTTTCTTTTATCCACTAGACAAATAAACCTATCCTTGCATTGATATCCATTGTCACCCTTTTTGAGCCTTTAACCTTTTCTTTCTTGTGTAGCTCATTACAAACTATAAAAAAAAATTGAAACCATGTTATCGTAACTTTAGGGAGAAAATGGGCCTTGGAATTGTTTTCGAAGTGGGTTTCAAAAAGTGTGGGGTATTTTTATTTTGTTTGACTTTGGGAAGAAAAGAAAAGAAAGGAAAAGAAAGACTTTAAAAAGCAAAAGTTCAAAGAAAAAAAATGTATAAACAAAGATAAAGAAGTACAAGCAAAGAAAACAAAATACAATAAAAGTTGTTGTGGTTCATTTTCATCCTTGTAAATTCTTTGTTTCTACCTCTCTCTTTACTTGTTGGCTTACTCCCCATTGCCCCTCTTATCTCTTAGTTTTAGCCTAAATATCCTTCTTTTATCCACCCTTTACCTAAGCCATACATTACAAACCAATAAAGTCCCTTTGATCTTTTGATGCATGTGTATTTCAAGTTGAATGAACTAGAGTCTTGTCAAAATTTGGATGTGCTAGTTACATGTGGTATTTGAGTGTAAACACAAACCCATACACATTAGATGAGGTTGAGTTTTGTTCTTTGAGAGATTTCTATCACCTTGGTGCATTCTTAATTTTAACTTGACTTCGTTTTCACTTTGCACTTTGTGATCATGTGTTCATGGATTGTTTGTTACCTTAATATCATTCTTCCATCTTTCATCTTTCTCACTTTTGTGCATTGTTAGGATCCATTGAAAAATGTGTCTTGTTCATACCTTTCTTTTAGTTTGTGGTTCACTTTAATTTGATTTTTTCTCTTAGTCTTTCTTTTAGTTTTGCCCTGGAGTGCAAAAGTTTAAGTGTGGGGTATTTTGATTTAGCATTTTTAGTTTAATAGTTTTCTATTCTTCTTAGCTTATTTGAATTTTCTTGGACTTTTATTTTCTCACTCTAGCTCAGTTTTTGTCTTAGGCAAATAATTGAGCTTAATTGATAATTGTTGCTTATTTTTCGGATAACCTATCTTCATTGTGCCACCTAGAGAATTCTACAGAGCTCCAAATGGAGCATATGAGTAGTCCCTGGAAAGATAAGGAAAAGATATACAATTTTTTTAGAGATAAGTCGAGTTCAATTATGTCATTTTGAGGGTCATGTTAGGCTTGGAAGTCAGAACCTTTGCACTTGAGTTTTGGGTTACAAATTTATGTAATTAGTAATTAGTTAGATTAGATGGGCCTAATCATAGAGCAATTAGTTAGTTAATTTTTACACTTCATTTTAGCACAAACAGAATTGGTAGTCTTTTTAGAAGTTTCCAGAATTAAAATTTCTCTCTCTTTTTCTCTCAATTTTAGTTTTATTCTTCATTTCATTTTCTGTTCTTCCATTTTCTAGCACTAATCTTGTGGCTATTCCATTGATGATAATCATGGAAGGCTAAACAATCAATCAATCCAAGGATCCAGTCCAAGCAGGGAGAATTTGAGTTTTGGTTTGGTATTTCAATTTCTATGTGTATATTCACATTCTTCTTCAATCCTCTATTCGATTTTCATGATCAAGAATGTGTTTAGGATTGAAAACGGATTAGGTTATGGATTCATTTCCTAATTTTGAATTGTAATCATAGATTATTTAGATGATATTTCAATTAGGTTTGTTGTTTCAATTAATTTAGGAGTTAATTCGATTGAACTGCTTTTAATAAAATTTAATGAACTTTCATAACAAGATCATTATCTTAGAACTATGATAATTCACATTGCTTGGTTTGGTGAATTGAATTGATGTTCTTTAGTCTGTTTTACAATACCTCTTATCAATTCTTTTAGTTTCTACATTTTTCTTCAATTGTAGTTTGTGTTTTTGCAATTTTTATTCATTGCCTACAAACTGCTCGATTAAATCCCCTGTTGCTTATTAGTGAATTGAAGTTGGAACCAAATTGATCGTGTCTCTGAGTTGACCTAGGTTAATCATGTGCTACAGAATTAGTGTAGTTTAATTGTTTTGAAGCGATGCGGCACCGGTTATCAAGCACAAAGTTCGAAAATAAGCAACAATTAACAACTAAACCTAATTATTTTCCTAAGACCAAAATTGAATTAAAGTGAGAAAATAATAGTCAAAGAAAGGTCAAATAAACTAAGAAGAATAGGAAAATAATAAACTAAAAATGCTCTATCAAATTCCCACATACTTATCTTTTGCACTCTGGGGCAAAACTAAAAGAAAGACTATGAAAGACCAAACTAAAGTAAAACCACAAGCTAAAAGTAAGGTATCGACAATGCACAAAAGTGAGAAAGATGAAAAATGGAGGAATGGTGTTAAAGTAACAAGCAATCCATGAACACATGATCACAAAATACAAAGCAGAAAAGTAGTCAAGTCGAATTTAAGAATGCACCAAGGTGATAAAAGTCTCTCTTAAGAATAACACTCAACCTCACCAAATTTGTATGGGTTTGTGTTTACACTAAAGCACCGCATGCAATTAGCACACAAATTTTTTTGACAAGACTCTAATCCATTCAATTTGAACTACACATGCATGAAAAGATCAAAAGGGCTTTTATTGGGTTGTAATGTATGTGTTAGGTAAGAGTGGATATGAGAAGGATATTTAGGCTAAAATTAAGAGAAAAGAGGAGCAATGGGGAGTAAGCAAACAAGAAAAAAGGGGTTAAAATAAATAAAAACAAAATGGAGAACAAAAAAAATGAAAATGTGCATTTTGCAATCAACGTTATGCCATATTCCTAGCAACGTAACGTAATGAGTAAAATCATTCGGTTCAAATACTAAGATTACTTTCCAGTCTCACTTAGAGTTAATTTCATGAAACTAGTGATCAAGTAGAATCAAGCATTAAGGATAGAATGAAATTACCAATAAGGAATAGAAACAATTCATGCATAAATAAATATTAAAAGAGAGACATAGGGCTAAGAAGATTACATCCAATCCTCAGAGAAAGGTAGAATAGCCTCAACATATTCCCAATCTTCACAAGAAGGCAGACCTATCCCTTTGCCTAACTCATTAGAATATTTTCTATCATGAAACTCAAACTCCTGAAATGCCTTCCTATGCTTCAAAGCAGCATCTAACATCTAGGTGGATGATCTTATATGTTTTGTCGTTCAACGCATTTTTTGAAGCTCATAAGTCTAGAAGGAGATGATCTTATATATTTCACTGCAGCACGGATTCTCAAAACTGAGTTGTCAATCTATTTTAGCCCACTGTTCACAATCAAGTTCAAGATATGCGCACAACAACACATATGAATATGCTCTCCTTTCAAAACTAAGTTATTCCAACACAATAGCATTTTCTTTAAGAGTTGAATTCCTGTGTCATTTGATGAAGCATTATCAACTATCAAGCTCAGAACGTGATTCAACCCCCATTCATTCAAGCACGACTCAACAAATTTTGCCATGGCCTCTCCCTTATGACTTCTTACTTGGCGAAAATTCAAAATCTTTTTGTGCAACTTCCAATCATTATCTATGAAGTGAGCTGTCAAACACATGTAGCTTACATTTTGAGCTGATGTCCAGGCATCAGTAGTAAGACAAACTCTTCGACAATGTTCTGAAAGAAAATACTTCAACTTTTCCTTCATTGTATTCCATAGTATTACAATTTTATGGGATAAGGTATAACGTGACCGAATATTAAATTTTGGCTATAAAGTATACGAATACCTCCTAAAAGCTGGATGCATTACCAATCGAAAAGGAAGTTCAGCTTCAACAAACAACTTTACCATTTCCATTTCACACAAATCTTGATCAAACTTGCCATGTGAAGAAGAGCTAATAATCTCGTCATTAGTCGAGGATGAAGTTGTTTTTTGCCTCTTGATTACTTCTTTATTAGGGTTATTCGGACATCTAGAGACATGACAAAGCATTGAACTTGTTCCTTTCTCACAATTAATCACGGCATCACAATACTTGCATTAAGCCCTCTTATCTGACTTTGGCTCTAGTTGATTGAAATAATTCCAAGCTTCTGATCTATTTCTTCTTTTCATTATGGCGAGGGGTCTTGCAATTGTCGAGCTAGTGGCAGCTGGTGAAGTAGAAACTTCGGTGTTCGAGACTGAAAAATTGGATGACATCTATATAGCTACATTTAGATTATGCACAAGTAAGAAATTCATAATGGAAATTCTGCAAACAAACAAATTCATGTTGGAATGTATGTCACTATTCTCTTTGAGTTTGACCCTTTCTTCTCACTCATATATTTTACAGAAAAGATTTGGCTAATGGCTCCCATTCTACAATGGTTTAGGACTAGGAGCATGCTTTCTAGATATGAAAATAGTCGAGGTAGGCTAGAATTGAATATGTTACATTATGATAAATTATTTGTAGCATTGTAAAATCTGAAATTATATTCATGTGAAAAAAATGTCTTTTTTCTATACATAAGAGAAACTTCAAGAGAAGTATCAAAATAACACTATTAAAACAATGTTTTAAACACAATTACAAATAATTATTTAAATATCATTCCACTTGAACAGAATAATACCTTCTTCCTTTTTGTTAAACAAATTCAACGAATTAAATAATGGAACATGGTGCAATTTTAGTTATGATAAATTGCGATAGAAAGGTGTTATCTAAAATTTCAAAAAAGAAACAATTAAATTAAGTTATTCAATGTATTCTTATGGAACAGTCAGAATGATGTTGAAGAGGAGAACTTACAATTAAGCCAAGATTTCTAGTCTGGTTGGTAGTTTTGAGAGGATCATCAGGATCTGCAGCACAAGGGACAAATAAAATCTTCTTTCAAACAACAAAAATGAAATGGTAGATAATTTTTAAGAATAAGCTAATATGTTAATTTTTTGTGGTGGAGTTTATAAACAAGCATAATGCTGAAACAAATTCTAAGAGTGTTTAATAATTTGATTCTGCATTATACTGAACAAATTCTAAATGGAAATTCCATTTTGAATTCGATGATGAAACAAAAATAAGTAAATGATGCTGAATTCAATCAGCAAATAAAGAAAATGAGTAAATCAAGGGCTTAATCAACGTGAGAAAAAATTTAAATATCATAGGATCTTCCACTCCAATGCTTATATTATTTGGTACTAAAAGTTTAGTGCTAAATCTGCAATTAGGGCATATTAGGGTAAACAGCTTGATTAAGCATTTATTCACTAAACTCTTATCAAATGAGAATTCCCATAGACTTGGTTACAGAGCTTAATAAAATAAGCTAAAAAAAAGCTTATTTTGATAAGGTTCATAGTTATGCTTATTGAATAAACTACAAATACAAAATAAGTGTAACTCAAAACAAAATAAGCTGTAAACCAAAGGCACAATTTAAACACCCAACTTGCACCCTCTATGGTATTATAGTTCACTTTCAAGCACTGGAATAACAAATAACATAAAAAAGAAAATGCTTGACCAAGATAAAACCACACTCTGCAGTGGATTTCCATTCATCGGGCTTTACTACCATTTCAAGCTGCACATGTATATATTTTCAAAGGTTCATCTACACATGAAATCAATACCTGCATGGAGTTGAGATTATCCCAAGGTATCTTTTTGTAATATCTTGAATTTTAAGCATGTAATTAAGCTTAGATTAAGCATAACATTAAGAATTATAAACATGCTTTAGAATCCTTTGAAAGATGCTTTAAAATGCAAGTTATAGGCTGTTCAGGCCTGCGACGCGACCCACGTGAAGTGCGACGCGACCCACGTGAAGTGCGGCGCGACCCGCGCCATATGTGTAAAATTAGGGCAGATGGTTCTGCCATGCCGCGCGAGTAACGTGGGAACGGCGCGAGTCGCGTGGGCTGGCCGAGAGTATGGCGCGAGTAACGTGAAGATCCACGCGTGTAATGTGGGAAGTGTCCTAGAAAATCAAGTTTTCCTCTGGAGCTCCACGCGAGTGACGTGAATGTTCACGCGAGTCGCGTGGATTGGCAGTGATGTGGCGCGACATGCGTGGTAACTGGCGCGAGCCGCGCGCGATCGACGGATTTGCTTTTATATGAAACCTTTTGGGCTGAAAGAGAGAGAGAAAGAAAAAGGAGAGGAGAGAATAGAGAGAAACCTCCATTGATGAGCGTTTGAGCTTTGTATCTTCTCCATCGTTCATCTAAACACCTCCGACCCAACTGAGAAAGTGATCAGAGCCCCGAAAGGAGAGTAAACCCCCGATCGATTTCTGAGATTAGCTGAGAGAATGTGAGATTGGATTTCTCTGAGA
>PYAF01000421.1:152570-164737 GCA_007407185.1 Glycine tomentella
ATATAAGAATCTTATTCAAACTTTGAATATCATAAACTCCCCATACCTTGGTCTCCTAAGCTTTTTGGACAGCCTTCCTTATTTGAAATTGAAGAATCCTTGCTCCTAAAGTGACTAGACTTCACGTGAAAACTTAGGATGAAAGGCTTTGGTTTTTGTTCTAGGTAAAAGGTAATTTGGAAAAGAATAAAATGGAGAGTTTTTGGTGCTCTATCTTGCACGGCTATGCCTCTTTTTGGACAGCCCAATTTCAGTTTTCATCTCCTTTTATAGGCTAGGTTACTTGGCTTTAAGTGAAAATATCATAGAACTTCATCATTGCCTTGCTTTTTGGTTTTTCTCCTTTTATTGGCTAAGGATTTTGGACCTTACAAGTGTCTTTCTTCATGATAATTCCACACTTTTCCTTGCTTTCACGTGGCCTACTCTAGCTAAGTGCATTCTCTTTGATTTTTATTCCAAAACCGTGGGTAGCTTAGACTAAGTCATAAAAATTTCTGCCCAAAACCCGTGTTACAAAAATATTCATTTTGAACTTTTTAACCGTTGGATCTTCTTAAATTTTAAAGGGATACTCCTAACTCCCATATCTAACTTTGGACCGTTGGGATCTTTGAAATAATGTCTATAAATGTCTACGTGTTCTGCCAAAGGAAACAAAATAAAATTTGCTTCAAATATCTTTTAAGCATTTATGACTAGCTTTCCATTTGGACCAATAGCAAGTTCCTAAGCCTCTTAAACATCCATGTGTCCATTCCAGAAGTTTCTTAGAGCTTTTCCATTGATCTTGTATCATACGGTCAAGGCTTAATTTAGAAATCCAAATCCACCAATTCTTCCTCCTTTACATGTAATAGTTTAATCTCAATTCTTATTGGTCCATTTTGCCTTGAATTACTAAAATTACTATACTAAATTATTTAGGCAACCAATCTTTCCAATAATTAAGAGAAAATTCCATAGATTATGTCTATCCTCTTATAATTTTCTGATACTTGAGGTTGTCTAAATTGAGCTCTTTTCAGAATATCTTCCAAAATTCCTAGAATTCTCAATTTAGGGTTTTCTGCCACCCACCATTTGATAATTTGTACTCTAAAGGCATTTTATCCAATACTCAGGTTCCCATAATTTTCTAAAGTCATCTTGGTCAGTTTTGACCTAGGGGCATTTTGGTAATTTTACCCTTCACCCTAGGGGTAAAATCGTCATTTCTCAAAATATTCAGGGAAACTTTGTAATTGTCACTCTAAGGGTATCTTTGGTTATTTCTAACCCATCTGAGAATATTTATAACATTTCTTCCTTAAATGTCTTACCGGACTTCCTAGGGCAATTTGGTCATTAATAAAATATCCAGGGGTATTTTGGTCATTTAGTGCCTCAGGGACCTGACTGTCATTCTTGAAATTGTCCAAGGATATTTTGGTAATTTCTCCTAGGGATACATTGGTCATTTCCAAAATTGTTTAGGGCAAAATTGTCATTTTCACCCTAGGGATATAAACGTCATTTATGAAATTGTTCAGGGGCGTTCTTGTCATTTTTCCCTAAATTTTTATATTAACATTTTACTCTCAGTAATTGTCTGTAATTTCCTAAATTTTGGGGTGTTACAAACATAGATGTACCTTATTATTTACTGGACGGATGAACCTGAACAGTGAACATGATGTCGAAGTTTGTTGTAGCTTTTAAAGGATGGACTCTATGCTTCTTATCCACCCATTTCATCCTTTTTTATTGCAATTTGGCACAAGAAAAAAAGAATCACGAGAGAGGAAACCAAAGGCAAGGGCAGAGAGAAATCATGCGAGTGAGAGAGGAACACGAGGCTGAGAGAGGAAATGAGGAATCACAAGAGTGAGAGAGCTAGAGAGGTACCTGATTTTTCGGATTTGGGAGAGGAAGGCACAGGGCTGAGACACACCTTTGATTCGTGTTCGTGAGAGAAGAGGCACAGAGGTTGGTTGAAGATGTTAGATGTCCAAAAAAAATAGATTTGGATTTTTCACTTAAATCTATATAAAAGAAAAATGGGTTCCAGATTTTTAAATAGATATAAAATAAAGACATGGATAAAAATCTGATCCATTAAAAAAAAAATGGGCTGGACCAGATTAGTTATTGGATTACATGTGGATATTAGATTTTTTTGCCCACCCTTACTCACGCTTAAGTGAGGCAACCCCCTTGAGTTTGGGCGAGGACCTAAGCAAGGTAGCTCCTCATTTAAGTGAGGAGGTACAAAACCTTCATCTTTCTACATTCCCTAGACCGCTTGAATGAGCCTTGGCTTACACTTAAGTGAGGCTACTAAAAATACATTTCCATGTTTTTCTACTATATGAGGTTTACCTATTTTGATTCCAAATTTATTTTCTATGTTTTACAAGATGGCCTGCACAAAGAGAAATACTCAGAAGGAGGTCTTCTTTTAAAGAAACAAAAAGTCCAAGGCAATGGGTCCCAAGGGCAACACAACCCACAAGAGAATGAACTGATCTGTCCCAATGAGCGTTTCCCTTCACCTCACTACTGGAAGCAGATTAAGGAGCAACCACATAGGAAATGAATTAAAGAACAACAAGTGGAATTGGGCTCCTCGTACCTAGTGGTGACAAATGTTATGGTTGAGAGACGGTGGAAGAAATTGGCTGAATTAGACTAGGAGTTCAACGATGCCATAGGAAAGGTGTTTTATGTGAATGCCTACCACCCTATGGAAGGCCCTATGCATTCCTTGAGAGATATTCCATTGCCTGAGGCATCCTCCTCCATTATGATGCCTGCTCCATCAACACCTACCTGGAGGCTGCTGAACCTTACCCCAGACACTCTCAGAATATGATGAGTGGATGCCCAGTCCGATTGACTACCAAAATATTGAAGAAACCCTCTGTATTCCTAGGGGAGGTTTTACAATGACTAGCACAGGGGAGCATGTTGTCCCCCATCATCCATAGGTTAGATACTTGCTGACTCAAACATGGCTAACCTTCTACTTTGCCAACATTGTGTTAGACTTAGGGGGAGCTTGAGAAGATCAAAGAAACTGAGGCTCTTTGACATTGATATGTTTAGGCTTTTTACATGCCAATTCAATTGAATGACATTTGTAATTTGTGTATGTCTAGAATGAGCTATCCTATGATCCATTGCATAAAACTCATTCATGTTTTTGCATTCATGTTTTCACAAAAGCATAAGTTTCATAAAAGTCTTTTTCTGAAACACAAGGATTTCATGAATGCATAAAAAGCCAAGGGTTCCATGTTTCAAGTTTTGGAAAAATATTCTCACTGGTTTAATCGATTACTAGTCAGTGGTAATCTATTACTTGAGATCTAAGAACATTTTAATAGATTACGAGATTGTGGTAATCGATTACACATTTGCAAATCACATAATGGACTTCCTGTGATAATCGATTTTAGCAAGGTGGTAATCGATTACTTGGCAACAATTTTGAATAAAAGCTCAAGAACACTTTAATCGATTACATAAATGATTTAATAGATTACTTGGCAACTATTTTGAATAAGACTTCCTCTGATAATCTATTACATTGCGATTTAATCAATTACATTGTTTATAAGTCTTTTCCAGAAAGCTCAAGAACATTTTAATCGATTACATATGTGATTTAATCGATTACTGACAGTTATAACAGTTTTGTCTATAAATAGAAACAACTTGTTTTAACTAAATAAAACGAAATATCAATGAAATTCATAACCTTTCTGAAGAGAGAAAAGAAACTATGAGCTATTCTGTGTTATACCCTCAAATCCTCAAGCTTCAAGAAACCTTGAGAGGATTTCTTTTTGGGCAACTTTCTCAAGAAAGACTTGGAGAGAATGTTCTGAGATTGTTTTCATTCAACCTTGATTCAAGTTTGGTAATCATTTGCATTCATTTGTAGTGGATCATCTGGTTGTTTCTCTCCATACTACTTTGGTTGTAATTCTTTTAGAATTTCTAGTTTGTGTAACTAGAGCAATATTTTTCTTAAAGCTTGTCTAGAATAGGTTTTTCTATAGGGAAGAGTGGAGAAGGGTTTTCTCTATATCTTGATCACAGAGAGTCTAAGGGAGTTAGATCTCTTGTTCTTAATCTAGGTCTGGTTGACTACCTTATCTCCAAGAAGATAAAGGAGTTTGTGCTTTCTGCAAACCCCAAGCACCCTAACCACAAGGGTTCTTTGATTTTAAAAGCAATTTTAAAGGGCAAGAAGAACCAATTCATCCCCACCCTCTTGGTTTGTGTGCTACTCATATTGTTTTCATATTATACAAATTCATTTTGTATGTCTTCATTTTGAATTTCTAACATTTTAATTTAAGGAAAAGACAAAATAGAAGAGAATAGAAGGTAATCATAGAATATTCCTCTATGGTTGTTTTCGTCGAGGATAAGGAGCACATGGCGATGTTGTGTTATCTATCATTTCCTTGCAAATCAAAGCATGACATGTAACCTTCATCTCCGAGTGTGAGACAACAATCTTTCCAAGGAATCAACATTGATCCCATAACAGATCTTTCAGTAAAATAAAAAAAAGGAAATCTCTACTCAAAAGAAAAAAGGAAGGCAACGAGAAAATGAGAATATCTCTGAAGCAAAACTCTGCTGAAATCATTGGATGACTGATTTATAGCTTTCATTTATTCATTCTTTGCTAAGAAAAGTTATCATGTATTTGAGCTTTATTGTTTATTCACTCATTGAGTGTTGTTGAATACTTGTATTCATTCAAACTACTGTTTGTGAAAGCCGTGAGTGACTTAATGTTAAACAATACTTGGGTTTCTTAGATTTAAGGGGAGTCTAAAAAAGTGCTAGAAGTGATTACTTGTTTAGCCAGAAGTGGCAAGTCATAACACTTGTTTTGTAATCAAGTTTTGATTAGTTGAACTCTTTACTTTTGAGTAAAGGAGAAAAGAATGTAGCTCAAGTTGAGTGAAACAGTATAAGTCAAGTGTTTCTTCTTCTTTCCTTAACTATTTATTAAGCATTCTATTAGAACTCTCTATCACTTCTTTAACACCAAGTGTTTATTTGAATTTTTTTTAAGGACTCCCTCTTTTAAAGTCACTGGACGATCAAACCTTTGTTTATTAAAATATGTTTTTCTTTTTAGTGGACGACTTATTATACATATACACTTCTATCTATATTTTCATTAAAAGTTACAAAAAGTTATTATCTTTGATAAACACACTATTCAACGCCCCCTTCTAGTGTGATTGTTGTTATTTAACTGGACGAGTACTTCCTGCTTCCAGTAGATGAGGTATCCACTAATGGATAAGTCTCACCTAGTGTTGCTTCCAATCATTAATCCTCTTGACTTACATGTAACAAAATGCTTAACACAAATTTATATCTTTGTTTTTATCAAAACCTTATGAGATGTCTGGGTCGTCCAGTGTCTAACACAATTCTCCCTTTTAATACAATTTTTTATGTGTTTATTATTCTTCTTCTATTCTTAATGCTTCTTCTAGATTGACCACCTATTACTTCAGCATAGGAACATTAGTTTAGTTGAAAAACACTCTTTTGGTTCTTGAACAAAGAAAAGTACCTAAATTTTGAATTCTCATTAGATATGGGTCAATACCAATTAGACTCCATTAATTCTTACTTGATAATGCTGATCATTTAGATTAATTTGTCAAGACATTGGGAGTTAATCTAAATAATTTAGGCTATTTCACCTAAGACTAAATTGCATGAATAATTAAGTTAATTATGTTCATTGCATTGAAATAAGAGAACCCAAGTTCAACCTCAACTGTTCAAACTTCTCAATTATCACAACAACATTGCGATCAATTCTACGACTTGATTTCACATTACTCTTGTACTTACAATTTCTCTTTATTTATTCATTTTACCCTCCATTTTTCTTTTAATTTGTTCCAAACAACCCTTTGAGAAAATGCCTTTAACAAAACCTTAGTTGTGTTTAATTAGAATTGCCTGATTAAACACTAGTCTTTTGGGAGATGACTTGAACGCAAGTCCTAATACAATTTTGAAGCTTGTGCTTTCACTTGATCATACAAAAAATTCCAAACAAAAGGCCTAGAGGAAGTGAAAATGAGATACTTGGTGGGGGGTATTTGATCCTCATATCAAGATTAAAAATAGAAAGGCTATAGGAGTTAACAAAGATGGAGGATGAAAACTTTATATCGATTTTTTAAGTCAGTGCAAAATGGGACGAAGACATGATCAATATGAATAGATTGGCTTGGATCGCTATGGAATCCCCTTATCAACTTAGGGGAGGAGTACTTTTCAAAAGTGATATCTGAGGTTGTAAAGTTTGTAGATATAGTTGGGGAGACAAAGAGCTTCATTAGGGAGGACCGTGCTCGAGTGTTGATATAAACTTCTCCCCCTTTTGTCATTAGCAAAAATACAGAGGGCTTGAAGGTGAAAAAAGTAATGAAGGACATCATTGTTGATCCTAAGTGGGGGTGGCGGTGGTTTGGTGGTGGTGGAATATCAGAGTGAGTAGGTGGTGGCAGAAGTGTTTGGCGAATGGTTGTTTGTGTGGGAGGATCAAGGCTAAGTGTTTGTGTTTGGATAGAGGGTGGAAGAGTGGATGGATCACTTACTAGATGTTGAGGTTGCAAGAGTGGAAGCGACATTAGGGTAGCAACAACAGCACTAAATGGAAGCATCTAGGCCTGTTAAAGATTCAAAATGAAATATTCACTAAGACTATTGAATTGAGTAGTGATAGCTTGTTACATGGTACATCTAAACTCTAAACTCTTCATTATTAGCCTTTTGGGTCTAAACTCTAAACTCTCCATTGCCAATCTAACCAGCTCCTTCACTTTAGTCTTAGTCACAACTTTTGGAGGAGCAAAATTGATTGGAGTGGGTCTAGAGGTGGTGGTTTGGAAACCACCTTACTGGGTCTTGTCTTCTCTGCTTCTGCTCTAGCCTTCCTTTTGGCAACAGCCTTACGTCTGGTAAAACAATGGTTTTATTTGAATAGTCCAACAATACATGGTTAGCTTCAAGCCAATCCATACCCAAAATTACACTAAACTCAGTCAAAGGAAGACAAATCAAATTTGTAGAAAAAGACCTGTTATCAATTTGAAAATCACAATTAAGACAAATTTGACTAGTAGTAATAGGTTTACCTATAGGGGTAGAAACTAAAAGATCCTAAGGTAATTGAGATAAAGGTAACCCTAATTGTATAACAATATCATAAGAAATGAAAGAGTGAGTAGAACCTGAATCATATAATAAAGTTAAAATTTTATCTTTAATTCTCTGCACTTACCTTCAATGAGATTTTCGAATTGAGATGCCTCTGTTGCATTCATGGTAAAATCCCTTCCATTCTATTGAGGACGTGCGGTGCCTTGAGGCATTTCACTTCTACAATTGTTATCATAGTTCACCATCTTTCCACATCTATAACACTGAACATCATTGCGACAATTCTGTGCTTGGTGTCTTGTCTTTCCACATCGGAAAAAAGCATTCTAAGCTATAGGGCATGGCCTATCTCCATAGGTCTTGTGACATTTGTCACATTCCCTGCCTGAATTTTTCCATATCTAAAACTTTCTCTACTGAAATCTATTCTTGAATTTAAAAGGCTGGGGTCCCAATTTCTTCCTAAAATTATTACTTAACTCTTTCTTTTCAGCAGACCTCTTTTTATATTCTTCTATTATTCTACATTTATTTATCAGAACACCAAACTCCCTAATTTTTAGGAGTCCCACTACTTCCAACATATCTTCCCTCAATACCCTTTCAAATTTCATGCATTTCCAATGCTCATCAGGGTTATACTGATAGGTGGAGGAAAATTTAATTGACGCTTCAAATTTAGCAATAAACTCAGACACACTGCTATTACCTTCTTGAAGCCTAAGAAATTCTAATTCCTTAGCATTTCTCACTGATATGGGAAAATACTTCCCATAGAATGCTATTTTAAACACCTCCCATGTAATTTCTACTCCCTTACTTGCCAGGATTTGCTTGTGACTATTCCACCAATACTCAGCATCAGACTGCAACATATATGTGGCATAAACTACTTTCTGATGGTCAAAACAATCTAATACAGTAAATATCTTTTCTATTTCTCTAATCCATTTTTCAGCCATATCTGGATTAAAGGTTCCCTTAAATAATGGTGGATTAGATTTCCTAAACTTAGCAAACTTATGATATTCTAAACCAGTCACTTGCCTCCTAGTATTATCTTGATTAAAGTTATTGTTACTACTTTGATTATTGTTATGGTTATTCAGTTGTATCATCATTTGAGTAGCTACTGCAGCCGCTTGTTGATTTGCAGCAATCACCTGTTCCCGCATAGCTGCCACCATTTCCTGAAGAACATCTATTTCATCTCTATTACCACCAAGTTGTGTTGCAAATCTTCCTCTCATTCTTCTACTAGCCATGAATTCCTATTCACTTTAACAAAAATACTGAGATGATCAGACTCAATATAAAGTAAAGTGCGTCAGAATTCAATAAAACAAGCACACACATACACATTCAATTTGCACACTCTGAGTACATAGAAAAAACATAGTCAGTCCATTCCCCTTAGGCTCTATCAGGATGAACTTGTCTAATACCAAAACTATAATGACCTTAAACTGTAATGACCTAATATATTTTTAGATATTATATTTTTATTTGGGTTTGTTTTTAAGGAGCGAATATTATTATGTTTTAAATAATACGCATACGTGTAGATTTTATAATTTGCAAACTTATTTCATTAAACAATACTTATCATTTTTACATTAAACATTACCTTTGTTATACAGGTCACGAGTTAAACGATTTCCATCTATATGTCCTTGTTAGCAGGCAGAATATAAAGTTCATATACAACCATAATTTCTCACAAACCTTAAACATAGAAGTACTATGAACACCCTAACCATCTATTTTCTAGAGATGATCCCTTTTTAGATTCCATACACCAAGGTAACATTTGCTCAGTTCAGAAATTATCACCAACACTCTCCTCAACTTCAGATTCATTATTCGGATTCATGTTACCTCCATAACCTGGTACGAAATGAGGATACATGTCATGGTTGCTAGAAGATATGTTGTTGATAGGTTGCATAGGTGGATTAAGGTAAACATGAGAAAACTGAAGAAACAGATCGTTTGGATTAAACATATCACTCAGAACTGACACAGGAAAATGAGCTCCAAAATATACATAAACACGTATAACAGGATCCATGGTGAAAATATAGTAATTCCTAGCTTCATCTCTGTCCCACCTCCAGTCCAATGCATCAAGAAAGATGATCACTGATGCCATCTATATATAAAAAACAATTGAAACAAATCTAGTGAGAAATAAAATTTCTCATTAGGCAAAACTAAACCATCAAATAGGTTAGTACGTCAGTAATTCATCAATAAATTCCAATAAAAATCAATATAAGTAACCATTCAAACAATATATGCATGAGGAAATTCCAGAGTGCACATGGTCTCTACATATCTTGCTGTATGTAGTATCACTGAGCCGTCTTACTGTTAGGAAAACTCTCGGCAAGCGTACCGATTTTATCGTTGCAAGTTACAAAATTTATAAGATTCGTTTCCACAGGGAATTGGTTTACTCAATTAATTTTAGTAGAACTTGACAGTTTAATAGTTATGTACAATAATAGTGGACGAAATTCATTCAAGTGTTGATTGAAATAGAAATTAACAAAAGACGGAAATAATAAACTTAGTATGACTTGATTACGAATAATTACAGAAAATTGCAGAAATAAATAGAACGAGATTCAATTTAAAGAGAAGCACAGGATTGGAGTTCATCATTCTTACCCCTTAGTATTCAATTAATATTACCATGCATAAGTTAATTCCTTTTATTTTTGATGCACACGAAAAATCATTCCAAATTGATTCCTCGCAATTGGAAATTCTCAGAATACTTATCAAATATCGATCCCTCGCATATAAGATAAGTATCCCAGCGTTACGTTTATATTCGAGTGTTTAATTGCAATCTAAACGGTACGCCCTATTCCTAGTGATCGTAACGTAAAGAATAAATTTACCCAATTCTAGTTTTAAGAGTACTTTCCAGTTAAACTTAAAACCTTAATTCATGAAACTATTGATCAAGTAGAATCAAGCATTAAGTGCAGAATAAATCTATCAAAAATAAATAGAAGAACTAATGCATGAATAAATATCAAAAGAAATAGATTAGGGTAAGAAGATTACATCCAATCCGTGTGCGCGAGATTTAGCCGATCATGGAGCAGGTCTCCTTAGATGAACAGATGAAGAATATCATCGTCATTCTTGTCCGGCAGAACTTCCGCATTCTTTAATTTCTCTCACCCTCACTTAAACCACTCTTAATACAAATTTAGAAGAAAACTAAGGTTTTTATGAGCACCTTAGAAGCCCAAGAGAGAGAGAATGCTAAGAAGAGATTACAATTTCCAAATGAGGGGGTTTGGGGTATTTATAGATGTTCTCCAGCCGACTTCACTCGCCCAGGCGAGCCATTTTAGGCTAATTCACTCGCCTGGGCGAGTATCCTGCAAGTTGGGCTTCCTTTTTGCTGTTTACAGCTGGCCCAAGATGGCCACTTGACATCCGCTCGCCCAGGCTAGTGAAATAAACATGTACCACTCGCCCAGGCGAGTTAAATGCACCAGGGAATTTGATTTTGGGCTTCTGGGCCTAAATTGCTTGGTGCACCTCCCCTGTTTGCTTTGTTTAATCCATTTGGCATGCTTTTTGTTTCCGAAAGCTCTCGCATTCCACGGAATCTATCAAAACATGAAATATGATTAAATTAATATTCCGGATTTATAATTATGGCATTGATGCTAAGCTTTTCATCTTATCAAGACAATTAGGACAATTTTTTATAGATTTCTCGGTATGTCTTTAGATAAATGCCTAAATTATAACCCTATTTTGACGTATATATGGCATTTATCAACTCCCCCCAACTTAGAATCTTGCTTGTCCTCAAGCAATAGTAATTAATAATATGTTTTGTAAAGAATCAACTTCCAAAATTGATCAGAATTAAAATAGTGAATCTTGAGAATTTGAAACACTTAGATGAAATTCACCTATCCAAAATGAAATTAAGATTAACTCACATTTTCTTTCTAAAGAATAATCAGAAGAAACATGTGTTTGATTTAAACAGAGGAAAACCTCTCAAAGTGTTTAATTCTCACTGGTGAGTGTTTCTTCTCAATTCCATCACTGATAATTTATAGATTGATTTTGCAGTTCATTTCCTATCAAATCAAAGTTCATAATCAACAAAGATCATCAGGACTTTTATGGCTAGGCCTTTGGGCTAGAAAAGAAATCTTGGTTTTTCTGGATATTCAAAAATACCTTTAGAAATAGGAGAGCAATTTCAAGGATAATCTAATAAGATCATTAGTTCCTATTCTTTTCTTCCAGGATATATTTTTGTTTTCATCAAGCTTTGTACAACAATTTTCATACAAGGAATTTTTGTTTCCTTTTTCTTTTCTTTTTCTTTTCTTTTCTTTCTTTCTTTTTCTTTTTCACATAATAACATATAACCACATTTGAGATTCTCTTCCCAGACGAATTTTTCATCAACAGATCATTTCCCCTTTTTGCTCTCCTAACCTCAGGTAAGGTATGGAATTCCTATCCTAGGTTTGGGTTTTGAACAAAAATATCACTGTTTGGCTCAAAGAGGTTGCAAATGATAATTAAATTCATGTTTGGGATGGCTTTTTGGCTAGTGGCTTTAATAATATTCAAAAAGAAAGACGGCCTAAATCATATCCATGCATCATATGTTTTGACAATTAGAAATTCATGCAAAATTACTATAATTTATTATCAGTGAGGACTCTCAATATAATCTATGTTGGTTGCACGCACTCACTAGGCTTAAGGTCTATTTTCATATTTAAATCAACTCAATGTTTCAAAAGATATTCTTTATCAATTGATGTGAAGAAAATCTTGCCTTCATTTTAATAATTGGAAAATCAATCATTTGTTTTTCACTCTCAAGGTTTCAAAAAATCATTTTGGTTTTCTGATCTAATATTTAAAATCAAGTTTCAAAAAATAGTATTTGTTGATTCTTTTCAAAA
>PYAF01000421.1:173058-198670 GCA_007407185.1 Glycine tomentella
TAATGATATTGAAATTGAGATGTGATTGATGTAATTGATGATGTTCAAATGAGATAATGTTGACATGGTTGATGATGTTGAAATGAGATAATATTGATATGCATGATGATGATATTGAGATGATATGATGTTGAGGTTGATAATGACATTGATGAGAGATAATGTTGATGTGAACAATGTCATTGTGTGTGGATATACAAGGATACTCATGGGGGGTCTATGACGGGTTACCCTTGCGAGGAAGGATTTTTTCCTAGCCAGGTCATACATTGATGGTGCCCATGGTTGTATGCGGTATATGTCCACGTGAGGTGCATTGACTGGTTGGATAACCTTGCGAGGGTGGCTTTACAAATTTTTAGTATCCCAAGAGAGAAATTGATTGTTTAAAATTCCGGTGCCTAGCTATCCATGGTCAGTGTATCGGTGGTGTTGTGTATGTACATGGGGGTGCATGATGGGATAACCTTGCGAGGTGGGTTTACGAATTTTAAGCATCCCAAGAGAGAAAGGGATTATTTAAAATTCCGGTCCCTATCTATCCATGGTCATTGCATTGATGGTGTCCATGTTCATACTTCATATTTCATGGATGGAAATAGAATGGTGGCAGTAAGTACGGGGGTACTAGGGGGCATCACTCTGTTTGGAACTCCCTTGTGACTCAGGGCTGATCACCATGAGGGGGGAGCGACCAGTGCACGACAGGGTGACCTCGACGAGCTACTGCATCATTTTCCTGGGAGAGGCTATTTCCATGAGGATGGTACCACATTGCATGCTAAGTGATGAGTCGGATGCATACATCATTCTGAACATGATTGTTTGAGTTGTGGAATGAATTGGATGATTGCTTTGTTGATGTGTAATGGAATGATGGGTTTGTCGAGTGTGTGTTAGACTGATGGACTTGTGGTAATGATAGTGGTTGTTAATGTTGTTTCCTTTCCAATTGTTGTTATCTGATGCTTGTTGGTTTTATATAATAAACTCACCCTTACATTTGTTGTACCGTGTGGTTGGTACTTGTGATGATCGCGAACTTTCGTTCGTGGGAGCAGATGAGCAGCAGTAGGTGACCTTGGAGAGAGATCTTCTTTTTGTTGGAGCCGCCACGTCCATGTAATGATGTTGGAACTCTTTTTGGAAGAGTTGTGTTTTGTTAATTAACTCTTTCATAGTTAGTCCCTTAATCCTTTTTGTATACATGTATATTTTGAATTGTAATTACATGTAAAACTAAATTAAATTCTAAACATGTGAATGATGAGTACTAATATAGTATATGTATACATATGTATTTAATCGTTGTACTTGTATCTTGTGTATGATGATTGTATTATTGCGAAAAAAACTTACTATCATTTTCATAATCAAATTAATAAAGTTTTCATTAAAATTTGAAATTTACACGTCTAGAGTTTGTGATGTTGTAGTGATGAGGCAGGTCGTTACACTGACAACAAGTGAATTTAATAATTTTGCATATTATTTAATATGTTATATTATTGAATTAGAAAATTGTTATTACCGATATTGACCGCCTGCTCTCTCAGGTTGATTATTCTCCAGGCGGTTGTGGGGATTGGCCATCACATGTACCACATGCCACCCCATCTCCTGATCATCCCCGACCATCATCTCCAGATGTAGAGCCTTCACAGGCAACTCCATGTCCACCTCTAGATGTAGAGCATTTGCAGGCAGACCCTTCTCATGCCCATGGTAGATGGAGGTTACCTGATCGTCAGGCGCGTCATTATCAGTGGCCACCAGAGTCTTAGATTTAATTTACATTGTGTTTACATTATTTATCGTTTTGTAATGGACTTTATTTGATTAGTTATATTAATTTGCAGGAATTTATTTAACATGTTGCATTGATGATTCCCATATTTGTCCACTTAATTTGTTATTTAGTTTTCCATTTTGAATACCTGATCGTCGTATGTGTAATCACATGCAAAACATGATGCGTGATATAACAAAACAATCCGTACATGGGTAATAGAACATATTTATAAATGAAATACATTAACATACTACTATTTAAAGAAACATCATTACAAAATCATGAAATAGCACCACGATTAGGACAAGCTCTCTGATTATGTCCAACTTGCTTGCAAATACCGCATTTAACGCGTCTTTTACATGTTTCGACTTCGTCCATCTTGTTACGTATTCTAGTGGACCTTGGACAACCATTTGCACGCAACATGCGACTGTCATGTATGAGAACTAGATCTTCACTCGGTGGAATAACACCTTCATTACCAATTGACTGCCATGACAATGAGTAAGCCTGAACCAAGTTACTTACCAGGAAGACATCATCCACATACCGAAAAGGATTCTGACGAACATGTAAAGCAGCAGCTGTGGCATGACTACATGGGTATTTGAAGGCCTTAAAGTTGCCACACTGACAAAAACGCTTTGCAAGGTTGATTGAATATGACTTCTCCCAGCCCTCGTCCACCTCAAATAATGTTTGATCAACATTATATGTGCGTACATGGTGGGCTATAGCAAGGGACTGATTATGCCTCATAGCATCAACCACATTTTTACAATGTTGTCGTGAATGATGAAGTTGTGAAGCAGCCACCTGACCCCTGCATACAAAATAATGAACCAATCTGCTATGCATGTGCTCCACCAGAGCAATGATAGGCATGTTTCTTGCTCCCTTCAACACCCTATTTACTGATTTAGACAAGTTTGTTGTCATATGGCCATATCTTCTCCCATCTACATCATATGCACGTGTCCACTTTTCCTTAGGGATGCTATCAATCCATTCTACAACCTGAGGACTGTATCACAAAATCGTGCAAACTCTATCTCAAAATCAACTATAGAGGGAGTATAACCTGCAAAATAATCATACCATTAACACTATTCCGTTTTCAAATAAATCCATTTAATATATTCAAAATAGTTGTTAAGCATACCTAAATTCATCAAGGTCTTCTTCAATTTTTCAGTCCTAAACTTTAGATTAAAATTACTAGCAATATGACGAAGGCAAAACACATGATGCGCATAAGGTGGTTGCCAACCAGCATGATTCTCCGCAGCAGATAATATGCTCTGGTGCCGATCTGAAATGAGACATATATTTTGCCTTTGGGTAACGTGTAAGCAAATGTTAGCAAGGAAGTATTCCCAAGCTTCCAAAGTCTCCCCCTCAATAATGGAAAATGTCAGTGGCAGACATTCATTATTTCCATCTTGAGTCGTGACAATCAACAATTTTCCTGTATACTTCCCATATAAATGAGTCTCATCAATTTGAATCATGGGTTTGCAAAATTTGAAAGCCTTGCAACACTGTCTGAAAGTCCAGAAAATGCGATGAAACACACGCTTTGCCCATATCAATCGATGTCCCACAAAATAATTATTTGTTTGAATATCATAAAAAGAACCTGGTGAAAAATGAAGCATGTAGAGACACCACCTGGGCGAAAATGCATAAGATTCTTCCCAATCTCCATAAATCATTGTCATTGCTTTCTGCTTCGTATACCAGACCTTTCAATATAAAACTTTAAATCCATACGAATGAGTGATCCTCTCCTAAACCAATGCAATTGACACAGACGGTTCCTCCTTAATCATTCCTAACAATGAAATTGTAACATTCACATTAAGAACATACCTTAAAAAACCATTATTTTTTCATATAGAGGAAATTGAATAAAAACATACCTACTACAAGTGAAGCAATAACATCAGCATCAAGCTAATCCAGAGTTGGATGCTTACCTTATTATTATGAAAAAGGGAAAGGCTTTTTTTATAGATTGAAAGAATTTTTTGGTTCGACGCATAGAATTAGCTAAGCATTGTCTGTGACCCTGTGTAATATGGTCATTCAGGCAATTGTGTTTTCCACCCCATTTTCAAACAAGCCACTTCTCACCGTACGTTGGTTTAATTACCCTAACCCTCTAGGGGCAACCCTCGTTATGAGCTATACACCTCATGCTAAACTTGTTAGGCTTGCTCTCAACCATAATTGCTTCTTGATGTTCCTTCATGAGGTTCCACTTAATTGCAAATTGCACATCCTTTTTGGATGCAAATTCATGTTTAACAAACCATTCATCCCCTAATTGCCATGGACCCTACATCGAACCCAAACCTGAACCTGAACTAGAACCGGTAAAAGATTCTTCTTCGCTTGGATGATTGAATTCCATCCCAAAAAGGAGTAACCTCAGCACCTGCACATACAAAATCAGTTTAATAAACATATCAAGCAAATAAAATACTATAACATACAAATATACATATATGAGTACATTTTCATTTATTTCCTCCCTAACATACCTTCAATAGGTTGTACTAATTGAGTAGATCCATTGTTAGGATGATGACGGATTTGAGACGACCTGATGACTACCAAGACATGAATGCTTGGCTCGGATCGTTTCCGGATTGTAATCTTCAAGACTCCATGAATTAGGGTTTGAAATTCAAATAGAAAAATGGAGAAGATTAAGGAATGATTTAGAATGACGTCACGATCCCCAATCGGAACGATAAGTCGGAGGAGGATTCGCCACAAAGGAAAGCTTCCTTGATAAGAATCAATTTGGTCTCAATCAAGAACCAACAAGAGGCTAAGCTCTCAATTTAAGCAAAAGCTCAATTTCATTAATCAAAAGTTAACCCAAAATAGCAAAGTCTGAGTATTTATAGGACTAAACCTCTAATAAACCCCTAAAAAACGTAGGTTTAGGCCTATTTACGGAAACATCAAAGCCCATTACAAAAATAAAACAACAAAAGGAAAGCTGCAGTACCATTTTAAATGAAAATAATCGATTAAAACGAAGCGCAATTGATTAAAACAGTGTTTCAGCACTGTGTAATCGATTATTACAGCAACGTCGTAATCGATTACAACAGACAGAAAACTTGGTAATCGATTACAGATACATCGTAATCGATTAAAACAGATAGACATACAGATAGCTAGCTTGTGTAATCGATTACAGAAACGTTGTAATCGATTATTACAGACAACACTTGCTTTTTACAACAAAATAAGACTTTTGATGTGGCCTTGAAGGGCTTGAGTTCTAGCTCTTGTCATGGGTTCTTCAAAGCTCACCAAAGGAAGTGCTTCAAGCTCTCCTTCTAGACCTTTGGTTTGTAATGGACCTCCATCATCATGATCCTTAGATAGTGTCCCCTATCATGACCCTATATCATTATCTTCTTGGAATTCAGTCTCATGCACACCACAATCCTCATCATTATCCGACGCACTAGCATGCTCCTCAAGAAGACAATCTTCTTCCATTGCAATATTTTCATCATCGTCATCCTCTTCATCCTCATCCATAACCCAAGTTGGGTCATGTTCATCTTCCTCAAACACGTTTACAACTGGAGCAGCATATAATGATGTATTATGTGCAGAATTTAAAGCAACTAACCTCATCGGTAAAACAACATCATCTGCTCTAGTAAAATCCACATATAACTCTAAAAAATCTTTCCTTCACCGGTTGAAAAATTCTCCCATTACCATTTCTATGTCTTCATCATCCAGTACTTGAAACCCCATAAATTGTTCATGTTGCCATAATCTTGTTGTCAGCAAAGTTGAACATGGGTTGTCTTTCAGAGCTAATTTTTGTCGTATATTCTCATGCAATTCACCCAGTGTTGAATTTCGCTTGATACGTGTTGACCTTTTCTCCCCTTCAAAAACAACACCCTATTGCCCTTCAACTTTCCTTCTATTAAAAAATAACACAACACAAGCACACTCACTACCTGAACTCATTACAAAATATATCAACAAAAACAAAAACTTTTAATTTCAATAAACAATAGAATAATAGGAGATTTAGAAGAGAAGGTGTGAAGAAATGGGTGAGGAGATGAGGTTTAAATAAAGTGAACCAGCTGAAACATGCTCAAATTGGGTGTAACTGAACATGCCTAATTTGGGCATGACATGTGTCACGCCCAAATTAGGCGTGTTCCGTTCGTCCAATTTGAACGAGTTTGACAGCCCCATATTTGTAAATAGTTTCAAAATAATCCCAAATTTATAATTTTTTATTAAAAAGTATTATTTTAATTTTTTGGTCATAATAATTCTTCCAATTAAATTCTTAAATGGGATAAATATATGAGGATTTATCTATTATGTGATGATGTGACATTCTATCAATCTATTACATCGTTATTTAATTAATAATGTAACATTTTTATTAATTTTCGTGTCATTGCTTATAAACCCTAATTAACAACAAATACTAAAATTAAACATAAAAAAATTCAGGTAGTCAAATAAAAAAAATATAAGTTTAGATAATAAAATCAAAATGAGTTATATTTATCAAAAAAATATTTAAAACTTAAAAAAATGTAATAATAAATTGTTTATATTCTTATCAATAAAAATTATATATATTAATTAATTAACGATGCAACTCTTTTTTAATTGGGAAAAGTTAAACACGTACACAAAACTCTATTCAACATCCAGAGAAGAAGAAAGAAAGATAAAAGTATATATAATAATAATAATAATAATAATAATAATAATAATAATAATAATAATATGATACGATATAATAAAAAAAATAACAAATGTTAATAAAATATTTGATATATTGGCTATTGAGTATCTCTCTCTATATATATAGATATCATTACTCTTCATTGAACCTGATTGTTGGGAATATAAAGACTGTTCATGTTTTTGTTTCTCAATATCTCAATAGCTGTTGACGAATTTAGCTTGGCAATTGACATCCTTAATGGAAAACAATTTTTTTTTTATAGAAACCTGATGCGTTTCCAGAATGGCATTGGATTCTGAAATGAACGGTACAATTGGATTTTTTTTTTATGACGTGAAAAATTGGATATATTAAACAAAGCTCATTTGTAAAAACCACATTTACTAATATTTTTTTAACACGTTAATTACCTATTGTTGTGCGTAACGTTAAAAGTACCAGCCCAAATCCTAATTCATATTTATATATTTTTCAGCATATTAATTAAAAATTTAAAAACATTATTTTTACAAAGAAATAGTATATGATATGAATAATATATTTCTATAATATAATTATCCTTAACTTCATTTTGTCATTGTGTGATTCATGGGATTTTTTATTATTGGAGGGTAATTTCCGAATTTATCAAATGAAGGTAACTTTTCAATTAATTTTCAAATAATAGTAGGTCATATGGGTGTTTACAACTTTATAGACAAAAGTCGTGAAACTTTATAGAACTTCTGATTTTTTATTTTACTTTTTTTTTTGTGAATTTTGGTTAAAGTGACGAATATTCATCCAATTTATCATTAGATTTCTATATGACTTGGAAGTTAAAATTTTCTTTTCAACCTAGAAGTAGTAAAACTTGTTATAACTTCTTTAATTTTTTTTATAAAAATATTGTGCTGATTTTTCATATTTTTAATGTAAAATTTATTTTAATTTTTTAAAATATTTTAAGCATTTATGAATTAAGTAAAATAATTATTTTGTAAGAACTTGATAATATTATTAATTAATTTGATTTAATAAAATTATTTTAATATTAATGTCAGAAAACTTGATAGTTTAATACCACAACATGTATGATATGAAGAAGTGCATAATTTGAAGTCGTATAGCTATTCACGATTTTTGATGCCACGAAATTAGGATTTTGGCTAAAATTGTATGCGTCTTCATGACTTTTAAGTAGTGTTAATTTTCATGACTTCTAAGTCGCGTGGAACTTTATGATTTTGGGTTGTCAGGTGAAAAAAAATAAAGTAGTACTATTTCTTATGACTTCATTGAAAATCAATTAGAAGTCGGATAAAGTTTCACAACTTCTACCAACAAAATTGTGATACCCATACGATTTATCTTTATTTGAGAATTAATTTAAAAATTATCCTCATTTTTTAAATTAAAAAAAACCCTATTGATCAAAAGGCCTGATTCATGCATGAGACTAATATATAAAATAATAAAGAATTTATTTTGAAGGAAAATAATAAAGTTTTCATGTTGTTATTACTCCTCCTACTATAATTTTAAATAAAAATATAATACTTAATAATTTCTTAATAACCATCTTTATTGTTTAATTAAGACACTCGATGATAAGAATTATATTAAAAAAGTGTGGAGAACCCACATAAATTCTGCATTTTTTTTGCCTGTCGTGCTTGTTTATAACTTGTTTTGTATATTTTCTTTTCCCGATAATGAGTTAACATTTGCCAATCATTATTTATCAAATTTCTAATCATTTTTCCTCCTTGTATAGTCTATACTTTAATGATTTAAAATTGAGGTTGCCATCCCCTGCCACTACATCGTTTACATCATCGGGGATTTATGCCCATGATGCACGTACAAGGCTCTATGTAAAGACAAAAGATACACAAATAGGTGTTCAATTCTTCTAAAAAAAGTGTTCAATCAAATCATAAACAGGAAGAAAGAAAAAAAAAGTAAGGATTCTGCATCTAGAATACGGCTACGTTGTGGCTCTAATATCTTAGGAGGAAAACTAAACTAAGGGACTAAGAGCATATTTAAATTAAAGAACGATTATCTTCTCAAAATTAAATGAAAACCAACATATCTTGAGTTGATGAAAAAATCATAAGAAAAAAATATAAGTTATAATAGAATTCGGATCCCTCAATCCCTCATGGACCTCACCTATATTTTTTGTTCTAGTTTGGATTTTATAGTTTAATTTTTTTTTTCTTTCATTCTTTAAAGTATTTGTGCTAGTTCAAATTGATCATTTCTACGATACAGATAAGAAGTTTCAAAATTCCATTTTAACTGAAAAGATATTTTAATGATATTTTAATATTTTTAGGTGAAGTAGGAATATTTTAAGAGAACATTATTTTACATTGGGGAAAATATTATTATAAAATTTAACAAAATTATCATACCGGATAAATAATAATTAGATGACAGTAAATAAACTATTTATATTCTCAGTATATAACCTATTTACTCATATTTTAATCTTAAGAAACTTAATTATTTTATGAAAATGTATCTAGAAAACCATCGTAGGAACGACTTGAACGAAAAGAAATGAGTTGAATTTGCTGTTTTTGGGTTGGCCAGCAGCTTAAGAGCATCTTTAACGGTCGGTTCTTATTGAAAATTTGAAAACGATTCTTGTAAGGAGACACCATAGAGCATACTAGTGAGAAAAACACGTTCTATATGTAAGAACAAATTCTTGACAAAAATAAAGATGTAAAAAATACAAATACAAGTTCTTAACGAATATTCGATCCCAAGTAATAAGAAAGCTTTTGGTATACTTCTCTTGTTTGTTTTTATTCACACCATAGCTTCCACGTTTTACCCACCTTTTCAGAAAGATCCATATATTCCAACCTGTAACCTTTTCCGCCATCAGTTTTTGCCTGTCAAGTTCAAGGTAACTACACTATTTTGGAAAACCATTTTATTGGATCATTCACGTAGTTATTACTAAAAATTTTATTCAAAAATTTAGCATATGAAAGTTTATTTCTCAAAGTTTAAATCAATATGAAGGTTCCCGAATCATTTGTTTTTTTTAATTAGGTCTTTGATTTTTTTTTTCTATTGAGTTCTTTAACTTGTATTTATTTTTTAATTAGATACTATTGTCTAACTATTAACTACCTTCATAATTCTATACTAAAGATCTGTTTGGGGTAATTGTGAGTTTTTTATTTTTGGATTTCAAATGTAATTTTTAAAACAAAATGTGTTGGCAAAAATGGAGTTAAAATAATTTTTAAATCATTTTGAAACATTTTTACACTTATTTTCAAAATTAAAAAAAAAGTTTTGTGAATTTGGTTTTAGTTTAAAAACACACGCATTTCTTACATTTAACAATGATATTTTTTTGTTGTCAACATCATCACATTATTGTCGCCACCACCACAACCAATATCACTTCTGTCATTACCACCATCTCACCGCTGCCACTATCATCATCGGTGTCACCACCATAATTGGTTGTCACTACCACAACCATCAACACTACTACCATCACCACCAGCATCACCATCTCCACCAATATTGCTCCACTACCAACACCACCATCAGTGTCATCATTATCACCACCACCTTTGTCACCACCAATGTTGTCATAACCACCACTATCGCCACCACTTGGTGCCACCACCAACACCACTATTACTGTCACCATCATCGCCACCGGCATCACCATGAACATAGGCATTGCTACCACCACCACTATTAATGCCACCACCATCATCAGTGTTACCACCACCACTACCAACAATACCACCTTCATCACCGCCACCACAACCACCACCAATGTCATTGCAACCACCACCACCCCACCATCATCACTGTCACCACCATCGCCATCGACATTGCTATCACTACCACCACCAACGTTGCTGTCACCACCAACAACAATGTCGCCACCATTGGCTACCACCACCAATGTTAGATATGGAAGACCATTTGTCTCATCCACCTTGGATTTTGATGAATAACAATCAATATAAATTATCGATGTTTTAATGAGTTTTTGATAAGAGGACAAACTCAATATGTTACAGGACTTAACAATATTCAATATCGTCCACAATCCAAGAGAGAATGCTTTGTTTTATCTAGCATCTAAAACGCTAAAATTAGATAGCGTCCATTCTTATGAAAATCAGTATTATACACTATCGTTTAGGTAACTTGTGTGTCCAATCTCAAAGAAACTCAAAAAGACTGAGAATGACGAAAAAGGGAAGTGCATGTGTTCTAGTTTATACAAATTCAATTTGCCTCTCTTTATTTTGAATTCTAATGTTAGAATTTAAGAAAATGACACTATAGAAGAGTGTTAAAGGTTTTCATGGAATATCCTCTTAAAGGTCACTTTTGCTACGGACAAGAAGCACATGGCATTGTCTATACTATGGTTAATTTCTTTCTAATCAGAGCATGACACATCGCCTTATCCTTCAGTGAAAGACAATGATTTTTTCATGGAATCGAAGTTGATCTCGTAACCGATCCTTCATTGAAGTCTATAAAAAAAGGCAATCTCCATCCATGAAGCTTTTGATGAAAAATCTTACAAGAGAGAAAGAAAATATCTGAAGCAAAACTCTGCTGAAATCACCAGATGACTAATCTACAATTTTCTTGCGTTTACTTGTTATTTTGTATTTGAACTTAATTTTTTATTCACTCGTTGAGTGTTATAGAATACTTATATTCATTCAAACTTTTGTTTGTGAAAGCTAGGAGTGGCTTAGTGTTAAACAATACTTGAATTTCTTAGATTTAGGTGGAGTTTATGAAAGTGTCAGAAGTGGTATTAAGATACTTGTAAGGCTAGGAGTGGCAGGTTATAATACTTGTTTTGTAATCAAGTTTTGATTAGTGGAACCATTTATTAGTGAGTTAAGGAAAATTAGACGTAGCTCATGAAAATATAATGAACACTTATGCAAATAACCAAGAGGGGGGTGAATTGGTTTTACCTCAGAGTTTTTAAAATTTAAAACAAATTTCAAACACAGCGGAAGTCTTTAAAAGAAGGATCGTATCTTAAACCAATTAAGAAATCAAACTTTTAAAATCAACCTTTGTCTCAATCAAACCTCTCTTGAGCAATAACCATACTTGTGATATGAACAAACATAATACTTCAAGAGCAATATGAATATGAATAGAAATATACAATCATACACATGATTTATACTGGTTCACCTCTCAACCCCGAAGGCTACATCCAGTTTTACTTCTAATCAGCCTTGATTAGAGTTTCCATTATAACAAATATAATATCTTTACAAGCTTACAAAGATCTCTCTTACCCTCTCTAGGTAAAATTCAAAATCTAAACCTATAGACTTTTCAAAAGATCTAAGAACCAGAGATCCCCTCTCTGTTCTAATCACTAGAAACCTATCTAGCAAAGCTTTAAAGATCACTATTTGTTATATGAACAATCAACAACAAAACAAACAATTTTAATCAAAACAATCAAGCAATTGATTCAAGAAAGATATCATCTCAATTTTCTCAGTGCAATGAACGAAAATTAAATGATCAAACCAGACTGAGAATGAATGCCATGATCTTTCTTGATGAAATCTTTTGACCAAATGCTTGAACACAAACTTCACATGGAGTAAATGACTCAACAAATGAAAATCTTCATGATTCTTGAATCTATTTTGAATTTATGTTTCTAATGTGCCTTGTTGACTTCAGAATTCTCACAAAGTGATTTTCACAAGGCTTGTTTGAAAACCCAAGGAACTCTCAAAACAGAATAAGCTCCTTCTATTTATAAAAAACAGAATTAACTGCCTGTAATCGATTATTCCGTAAGTGTAATCGATTATTTTAACTCAAGTAATTGATTAAAATTCTAAAATAATCGATTAAAGTGTTCATCAGAAATCTGGAAAAAATCTCAAGAACAAATAATCGATTAACCCTTCTTGTAATCGATTATTCCAGGAGGTCAGGATTTTTTGATACACTAATGTAATCAATTAATGTCTCAAATAATCGATTATCACAGGAAGTATGAAAAACTCATCAATGCATATTTAATCGATTACAACAATCTGATAATCAATTAAACCAGATAAAAATGCTTATGAGAATTATGCAGATACACAGATAATCGATTATTTGGTGAAATAATTGATTATCACAGAACGACTTAACATAGTCAGACTAATTTAATCGATTACAAAATATTGGTAATCAATTAAAGTGTTCATATGACAATATGCAGTTCTGTCTATATGCATTTAATCGATTATATCATATTGGTAACCGATTAAAACAGTGAAAAATACTTTTTATGAAAACCTTAACGCCTTAATTTCATGCCAATTGATTAATGATTTCATATGACTTAATCATGACTTAATGAATGAATGAATGCATGAATGCATGACTTAATCAACCTAAGTGAGGAATAAGAGGTTATAATTTCTTGAACCAAGCTTTGAACAAAATACATATGTCATCAATTTGAGTGGGCATGTAAAATGAAAACTTGTGATCATCCTAAACTTGATTCTTCATGATCTTCTTCATTTCTAACAGCTCAAGTTGAGTGAATTAGTATAAACCAAGACTACTTCTCTCTTTAACAGTTTATTGAACATTCTTATAGCACTTTCTATCACATTTTTAACACCAAGTGTGTATTTAAAAAACTTTTTTAAAAACTCTCTTTTGGACAACCATATTGATCTTCATTAAATATTTGTTTTATCTTTAGTGGAAGACTTGCCACACACACACACACATATAAATCACTATCTATATTCACTTTTATATTTCAGAAAGTTTATATCTTTGTTATACACACTATTCAAATCCCCCGCTCTTGCGTCTCTTGACCCTTCACCACCAACCTTAGTCCCTATACCGCCACCTCCTCCATCTTCACCACCACCTTCGCAATCTCCACCACCATCGCCTTCTCAGGATTGACTATGATGTCCATCAATATTTCTATCTTCAAACACAATTCTTGCTTATGACAAAAAAGTGAGAAATAGGAACTTTGATTGTAAAATAACTAATAGTTTTAAATAAAAGTGGTTTTGGAGTATTTTCATGTGTTCTTTTTTTAGTTATTAACTGTTATTATTACGCTGCACATATGTCATATATAATTTATATATAATATTCTTTCCATGATTGAACTCAAGGGGAGTTTTAACTGCATTACATTCGTTTCACTTTCTTACAACTCTGATTATTCTTATAAATCAAAATTTATATACTTTGTCATCATCAAAAAGGGAGAGATTGTAAGGTCTAGATGACAATTCGTCTCATCCACCTTGATTTTGATGAATAACTATAAGTATAAATTATTGAGGTTCTAATGAGTTTTTCACAAGTGGGCAGGATCAATATGTTAATGGACTTAACAATATTCAGTATCGTCCACAATCGAAGAGAAAATGCTTTGTTTTATCAAGCCTCCAACACGTTAAAACCAAATAGCGTCCACCCTTGTGGAAATCAATATTATACGTTGTCTTTTAGTTAACTTGTGCGTCTAGTTTCAAAGAAACTCAAAAAGATTGAGAATGATGAAAAGGAAAGTGCACGTGTTCTATTTTATACAAATTCAATTTGTTTTTCTTTATTTTGAATTGCTAATAATGACTGTCAAATCGATACAAAAACAAATAAAACAAGGATTAATTCTGCAATAAAGTAATAACCTGGGTTGACTCAAATATACGATTCACTTTGGTTCAAAACTCAGTCCACTTATAAATAGCAGAGGAATTTCATCAAATAGTTTGCATACCATAAACGAAAATTGCAGAAACACACAAACAGAAATGCAAAAAATGCAAAAATAGACAAAGTTGATGAAAGATGTTGTGAAACAGATTCAAGAATATCAATCCAATTCACCAAACCAAATAATTCGAATTATCATAGTTCTTCAAATAATGATCATGTCATAGGTTCATTCAATGTCATTAGAAGCAATTCAATCGAATTAACTCCTAAATCAATTGAAATCACAAATTAGATTGAAATATCATCCAAATAATCTATGATTAAAATTAGAAATTAGGAAATGAATACATAACCTAATCCGTTTTCAATCCCAAGCACATTCATAATCATGAAAATCGAACATAGGATTAAAGAAGATGAACATTCTCACAGAAATTGAAATACCAAACCAGAACTCAAATTCTCCTTGCTTGGACTGGATCCTTGGATTGATTGATTATTTAGCCTTCTATGACCATCATCAGTGGAAGAGCCACAAAATTTTTGCAAGAAAATAGAAGAACATAATTGAAAAGAGGAAGAAAAATGGATAACAATTGAGAAAAAAAGAGAGAGGAGTTTGATCTAAAAACTTGCACAAGAAGTCTCAAAAATCTATTTGTACAAAATGAAGTAACTAACTAACTATACTAATATATAGTGACTTAACAGAAGGAAAGGGATGGGCTATGATTAGGCCCATCTAATCTATCTAGTTAAGGTAATTACATAAATCAAAGCCCAATTTTGCAGCCCAAAGCTCAAGTGTAGAGGTCCTTACTTCCAAGCCTAAAATGACCCTCAAAACAATAGAATTGACTCAAGCTTATCTCTGAAAAAATTATAACTCTTTTCCTTAGCTTTCCATGGACTACTTATATGCTCCATTTTTAGTTCTATAAAATCCTCTAGGTCCTTCAGAAGGAAGATAGGTCAAGTAAGCACAAGATCCAAAAATAAGCAACAGTTATCAATTAAGTCCAATTATTTGCCTAAGACCAAAACTAAGTTAACGTGAGAAAATAAGAATCCAAGAGAGGTCAAATAAACTAAGAAGAATAGAAAAATACTAAACTATAAATGCTCTTTTAAATTTCCCCACACTTTATATTTTGCACTCCTGGGAAAACTAAAAGAAAGACTAAGAAAATTCAAACTAAAGTAAACCACAAACTAGAAGAAACGTATAAACAAGGCACCCACATTTTTCAATGGATCCTAAAAATGTAGAAAAGTGAGAAAGATGAAAAATGGAAGAATGATATCAAGGTAGCAAGCAATCCATGAACGCCTGATCACAAAGTGCAAAGTGAAAAAGTAGTCAAGTCAAAATTAAGAATGTACTAAGATGATAGAAATATCTCAAAGAACAACACTAAATGTGACCAAATGTGTTTGGGTTTTTGTTTATACTCAAACACCACATGTAACTAGCACATCCAAATTTTGACAAGACTCTAATTCTTTCAACTTGAAATACACATGCATCAAAAGATCAAAATGGCTTTTATTGTGGTTTAAAACTCAAATAGAAAAATGGAGAAGATTAAGGAATGATTAGGAATGACACCACGATCCACAAACGGAACGATAAGTCGGAGAAGGATTCGCCACAAAGGAAAGCTTCCTTGATAAGAATCGATTTGGTTTCAATCAAGAACCAACAAGAGGCTAAACTCTCAATTCAAGCAAATGATTAATTTCTATTAATCAAAGTTAACCAAAAATAGCAAAGTCTGCATATTTATATGGCTAGGCCTCTAATAAAACACCTAAAAACGTAAGTTTAGGCCTATTTGCGGAAATATAAAAGCCCATTACAAAAACTAACAAAATATAGAGAAGTACTATGATTTAAACCGAAAATAATCGATTAATACAACATGTAATCAATTAAAACAAAGCATTCTAGCCTTGTGTAATCAATCACAGAAACGTTCTAATCGATTAAAACAGATAGGATTTGCTTGTGCAATCAAGTATAGAAATGTTTTAATCGATTAAAACAGACAACATTTGCTTGTGTAATCGATTACAGAAACGTTGTAATCGATTAAAACAGACAGCACTTGCTTATTACAACAAACAAGACTTTTGATGTGATCTTGAATGGCTTGGGTTCTGGCTCTTGTCATAGGTCATTCAAAGCTCACCAAAGGAAGTGCTTCAAGCTCTCCTTCTAGACCTTTGGCTTGGAATGGACCTCCATCATCATGATCCTTAGATAGTCCTCTATCATCCCCCCTTCTTGAAAAGAATTCATCTATGGATTTGCATTCAAAACACCTACATCACAAGAAGAAAGATCAGCGATATTAAAACTAGAACTCACCCCATACTCATTTGGCAAGTCAATCTTGTAGGCATTGTCATTAATCCTCTTAAGGACCTTGAAAGGTCCATCACCCCTAGGTTGAAGTTTAGATTTCCTTTGGGAAGGAAACCTATCCTTCCTTAGATGTACCCAAACCCAATCACCTGGTTCAAATACCATAGCCTTTTTCCCTTTGTTGGCATGTCGTGCATATTGTTCCATCTTCTTCTAAATTTGATTATTTTTTCATGGAGATCCTTAACAAAAGTGGCTCTAGAAAGCCTACCCTTACTCAAAATAGAAGAATCATTAGGTAAAGGAATTAAATCAAGAGGAGATAAAGGATTAAAAACATAAACAACCTCAAAAGGAGAAAAAGAATCATTCTGTGATTTCACCCCGAATTTCTTATTGTCATAATTCTCGTTTTACCTATCCTTTTTCGGTGTTTTTTGTGTTTAAATTGCATTTCAGAAAGTCCTCTTTCACCTCATTTTGGAATCGGTCCAATCCGAGTTCTGTAGGCTGAGAAATACATAAAAGTTAACAATACGATTCTGGCTCTGTTGGTTTGTGAATTTCAACCTAGAATTGGTCCCAAATTGTATCAAGGCAAGGGGATTCTCATCACAACTCTTCACTGCCCAATAAGCATTGTGCTCAATCTCCACCAGAAGGTGGAATGCCTTACCAAAAACCACCCTATACGGAGACATCCCTAAAGGTGTTCCGTAAGTGGTCTTGTGAGCCCATAAAACATCTTCAAGTAGCTTGCTCCAATCCTTCCTGTTGGGTTGCACCACCTTCTGCAGCACTTGCTTGATCTCTCTTAAAAACATTTGCTTGTCCATTAGTTTGGGGATGATAGGCTGTAGCAACTCTATACTTCCAAAGCAAGGATGTCAATGACCTATTATAGAAATGGCTCCCTTGGTCACTAACAATGGCTCTAGGCACACCAAGCCTACAAAAAATTTTAGATCTCACAAAATCCACAACATTAGAATCATTAGTTTTGGTGGCCTTAACTTCAACCCCATCCAAAAACATAATCAATAGCAAGCAAAATATATGAAAAACCATGAGAAACAGGAAATGGACCCATAAAATCAATACCACACATAAAAAATTTCCCATAAAATAATGGGCTGCTAAGGCATCTCATGATCCGCTAAACATGGGCGGGCCAATAGAACCCACAGTACAACACCCTCCTAGTGATCCGCTAAGGACCAAAATGATCGTCAGTAGGAGTGCCATGAGAAAACTAAAGAATAAATTGAATCTCATGATCCTGCACACACTTGCGGATGACTAGGTCACTACCAAACCTCCACAAATAAGGATCATCCAACACATAATATTTAGCATCACTCTTAAGTTTGTCTATATGAGACCTAGATGCATGAGGTGGGACAACAGATTCAACAATGAAATTCACAATGTCAACAAACCAAGGTGTAACATGTGATGAATGCAAATGCATCAAATGCTCATCAGGAAAATTATCCCTAATAGGAAAGGACTCAACAGGTCCCTCAATCCTGCTCAAATGATCAACAACCAAGTTATTTGCACCAATATTGTCCTTAATCTTAATATCAACATCCACCGGATCAACTAGGTTTAGCATCAGGCTTCTTCAACACATACTTCAAAGCTTCATGGTTAGTAAAGATAGTGATAAAGGAGCAAACCAAATAAAATATGAATTTATCTAAAGCAAAAACAATAGCCAAAAGCTCATTCTCAATGGTGGTGTAGTTAACTTGGGCTGCATCTAAAGTGCATGAAGCATAAGCAACGACATGGGATGGTTTATCAACTCTCTGTGACAACACAAAGGGAAGCTCCCAATTTGCTGGCTGCATGATGGGAGAGATAGTAAGCCTCTTTCTCAACTCCTCAAAAGCCTCTTTGCAAGTCTGGTCAAACACAAAGTCTACGCTTGATAGAGGACTATCCAAAGAGCTTGAAGTTCTAAAGCACTTCATGAATAGAAGGTTTCAAATGTCCAAAACCAAGCTTCTACAAAAAGAGATGATCAACAGAATCATGACTGGACTATTTAACAAGGGCAAGGATGTAGGAAGACACAAGGAGCTTTGGAGCACCTTGAAGATTGTAGGAGAGCTCGCTTAGCGCGAATATCGTGCTTAGTGCAATTCCTTTTGTAACTTTCGTAATTTTCCTAGTTTTCGTAATTTTCGTATTGTTGTAATTTAGTAATTTCTTATTTTTGTAGGGCCTCAATGTGGACTTAAATAGGGTCAAACTATGCGTTTTTAGGTTTTATTAGAGGCTTAACTCTATAAGTACTCAGACATTGCTAGTTTTGAAGAACTTTTGATTGAATAAAATTAAGCATTTGCTTGAATTGAGAACTTAACCTCTTCTTGGTTCATGGATGAACCCAAATTGATTCTTATCAAGGAAGCTTTCCTTTGTGGCGAATCCTCCTCAACTTATCATTTCAATACGGATCGTGGTGTTATTCATTATCATCTTCTTTGTCTCCCCCACCTTTTATCTGTAAGTTCTACTATCTGTCATTGGTATCTTGTAATTTGGCCTCTGGAAACGATCCAACCCAAGCATTCATGTCTTAGTAGTCATCAACGTTCTTTTGGAGACGCTTGGACAACGGCATTGTAATCTTGCTGAAATTCTGGATGAATCTCCTTTAAAAACTTGCATGTACAAGAAAAGAATGCACTTCTTGCACATAAGCAAGGTAAGGTAGAGAAGTAATAGCATCAATCTTGGCCTTATCAACCTCAATACCTCTACTAGAGACAAAATTTCCCAAGACTATAGCCTCATGTACCATAAAATGACATTTCTCAAAGTTTAGAACAAGATTAGTCCCAATGCATTGGTCAAGAACTCTAGAGAGGCTATACAAACATGCATCAAAAGAGGTACCAAGAAAGTTCCAGGAGCGTTGCATAGGCCAAAGGGCATCCTGGTGTAGGCAAATATGTCAAATGGATTGGTGAATGTGGTCTTGTGTTGGTGCTCCGGTGCAATATGAATCTGCATGTAACCTGAAAAACCATCAAGAAAGCAATAATGTGATTTACCTGCCAACCTCTCCAGAACCTGGTCAATGAATGGGAAAGGGAAATGGTCATTACGAGTTGCCTGGTTAAGTCTCCTATAGTCAATGCAAACTTGCCAACTGTTGGCTACTCTAGTCAGGATCAAATCATTATCCTGGTTCCTCACAACAATGACATTTGAATTCTTAAGGACCACTTGGATAGGTGAAACTCAAGTGCTATCTGAAATGGGATAGATAATCCTTGCAGCTAGTATCTTCATCACCTCCTTCTTCACCACATCAAGAATGGTAGGATTCAACCTCCTCTATTTCTCCTTATCGGCCTAGAATCATCCTTCAAGAGTATCTGATGCATGCATATGGGAGGATTTATTCCAGGAAGGTCAACAAGTTTCCACCCAATGTCCTTTTTGTGGCCTCTCAAAATTTGTAGCATCATCTAAATAGTGATGAGTGGGAGCTTCTGAGCATTAAGGTGCTCAGGTAATGGTTTCATCTCCAACGAAGGTGGTTGAATGGTGGACGACAAGGGAAGGTTGGTGGTTGATGTAAGGGAGATAGGAGAATCAGAACCTGCATATGCAACACAATCAAAGTGAAGGATCAAATCACTTATGTAATTGTTTTGTTTTGTTCAAACAAGCAACATCTATTAATAGAGAAAATTGTTTTAACTGTTAGTAATTGATTAAATCACTTATGTAATCGATTAAAGTGTTCTTGAGGCTTTTTGGAAAAGACTTATGAACAAAGTAATCGATTAAAACACAATGTAATCGATTATCACAGGAAACTTTAATCATAATAGTTGCCAAGTAATCGATTATCACAGGAAGTCTATTTTGTGATTTTGCAGTGTAATCGATTACCATAATCTCGTAATCAATTAAAATATTCTTTGTTTTCAAGTAATAGATTACCACTTGCTTGTAATCGATTAAACTAATGAGAAAACATTTTTTCCAAAACATGAAACATGGAACACTTAGCCTTTTATGCACTCATGAAAACCTTGTGTTTCAAAAAACCTTTTTTATGAAACTTTTTCTTTTGCGAAAACATGAATGCAAAAACATGAATGAGTTTTATGCAATGGATCATAGAAGGCATCAACTTAGGCATACACAAATTACAAAAGTTATTTAATTGAATTGGCATGTAAAATTCCTAAACTTATGTCTCAACTTCATGGATCCCCTCTAGTTCCCCTGAGTCTAACAATCTTCGCACAAATACTACACACAGCAGCAGAATCATCACAGGTACAGTTAAAAGAACCAAGATCAAAATCTGAAAAGTCAGAAAATTCAGAAAGTAAATTTGTACAATATCTATACTATTTATTGCAACATCAATGATATCTGTAAGAAAAATAAAATGACCCTCTACAGAATGTCTCATGGCCTAAAAAATGTTGAAATACACAACATCATCACCAAACTCCATGGAAAGAGTTCCTACATGAACATCAATTTTTGTCCTGGCAATCATCAAGAATGGTCTCCATAGGATTAATGTGGAACCAAGGCTGGAAGACTCATTATCCATATCCAAAATGTAAAAATCTGCTAGAAAAATCAAATCATTAACTCACCACCACATCGTCAATAACTCCAAGTGGAAGCACAACACTCATGTTGGCTAAGTGACTGACAACACTAGCGGGTTTCATATCACCAAGATGTAATGACCTATAAACTTATGTGGGCATGACATTAATTGAGGCCTCAAGGTCAAGCATGATATATGTAAAGTACAATCTCCAATGGTTCAAGGGATAATGAAAGTGTCAGGATCTTTCCACTCCTATGGCAAGGTGGGTGATGGAATGGTAGCAACAGTTTTGCTCTGTATGAGTGCAAAAACATTTCTTCCCATCTTCACTTGCTCATTTCCCTTCAGCTTCCTCTTATGGGTGCACAAATCCTTCAAGAACTATGCATATTTTGGAATCAGTTTGATGGCATCCAAGAGGGGAATGTTAACTTCCACCCTCCTAAAAGTCTCAAGAAGATCAAAATCAAGCTCCATTTTCTTTGTAGGAATGGATCTAGATGGAAAAGGTAGAGGAATCTATTTTTGGCGCGGAGTCTATTTTGGCACCATCAACAATTTTGGCACCAACATATGTTGAATTTGGAAGCTCCTTATCGCTCCTCAAGGTAATAACACTTATATTCTATGGATTCATAATTAGTTGTGTTGAAATGTTGCCAGAACCTTGTTGTTGCATCTAGTTGGAAGTTGTAGCTAACTGTCCAATCTGAGTCTATAGGTCTTGGATGGTGGCACTCGCATTTTGTGGAAACTGAATGTTGTTGATTGCCATTTGCTTCATTAGCTCCTCTAAGGAAGTTCCAGAACTGCTCTGCGCAGGTTGTACAGGTGTAGGTGCGGACTGCTGGAATTGTTGTTGTTGTCTAAATGGGGGAGCTTGGTATTTGGTGATGAAGGGTTGGTATTGTTGTTGTCTAAATGGTTGTTGTTGTGTCTGCTACTGTTGTTGTGGACCAAGACCATACCTCAAGTTTGGATGATCTCTCCAACCAGGATTATAAGTGTTGGAGTAAGAAATTTGTTGTTGTTGTTGAGGTCTGAATGATTATCCAGGTTGTAAGGCAGAAAATTTAGTAGTCTGTTCTGTTTCTTGGAGAATGGGACATGTATATGTTGGATGATCAGGTGCACAACATATACCACACAACCTTGGTTGATTAACTGCCATCACATTCTGTTGTTGATCAATGGCTAGTTGTCTCACAAGGGATGTTAATTTTGTAAGTTTATTCTCCAACCTCTAGTTGTTAGCAACCATAGAAACATAAACTTCATTTGCAACAGCCTTGGATGGTGCAACAACTCTAGTACGAAATTGCTAATAATTGGTTGCCATTTTAGAAATCAATTGTCTTGCAGCAAGAGGAGTCTTGTCCATTAAAGTGCCTCCACTAGCTGCATCTATCATACTCTTGTCCATTAGCATCAATCCTTCATAAAAATACTAGATCAATAATTTCTCACTGATTTGATGGTGAGGACAGGCAGCACACAACTTGTTGAATCTCTCCCAATTCTCATATAATGTCTCTCCAGGTAGCTGCCTTATACCATAGATTTATTTTTGGATGGATGTTGTTCTGGATGCAGGTAACAATTTCTCTAAAAATCTTTTCTTCATATTGTCCAAGTGTTGATAGAATCTAGTTGAAGGTATAACCAGTCCTTAGCCACACCATGCAGAGATAATGGAAATGCTCTCATTTTCACATAGTTCTCATGAATGTCATGTGGTCGCATGGTGGAACATACTACATGAAACTCCTTAAGATGCTTGTGTGGATCTTCACCTGCAAGACCATGAAACATTGGAAGCAAATGAAATTATTCTTGACTTTAGCTCATAACTAACCTATGTCTCAGGATATTGAATACACCAAGGTTGATAGACAACATCAGGTGAAGCCAATTCCTTAAGAGTTCAATTGTTATTAGCCATAGTATTATTACCGATTTCAAACTTGGAATGTTCAGAAATAGAATGTTCAGATATGGAATGCTCAGAAACAAAATTAGTATACACTATACTACTAGCCAGAACTACACTATCATGTAAAACTACACTCATATTACTTTTGCTCAACCTATGAAATGTCCTATCTATTTCAGGATCATATGGATGCAAGTCAGGTTTGGACCTAGTCATACACAGTTCAGCTCATTAGTGACAGGAATGATAGAAATAACAGACAATATCTCTATTAGGACACTATTCACAATATTTGCTGAAATGATACAAAAATGGGACATTGCCCCAAACAATTTTAAAAAAATTCAAAACACTATAGTAAATGTCTAAAAATCATTTTTTATTTTGTAACTTTTTTGGTAATTTTTAAAAATCATGAAAATAGAAAAAAATTCCAAAAGTGGCCTAGATCATCTAATTTGGCAAAAAGGACCCCTTGGCCTATGTTCCTCCTTTATAAGACACCATGATGTATGAATTTTTTCTACATTCTTGCTAAGTTTCAGCCCATTTTGAGCTAGTTGCATGTGAAATTACTAGTCCCTGTCGCTAAAACTCCTAATTAGAAGCTGATTACAAACTTTGACCCAAACCAAATCCCAAAGGGTTTACTTTTGCTTATGTGGGATAAACTTTGGACATCAAGTTGCGCAGCCAAACTCCACAAGACAGTTTACTTCTGCGACACACAAAACACAATTACATTACATTACACTACTCCTCTCCACTACTACTCTGTTTTGCACTCTCTACACTCTGTTTTGCACTACTGCTTCACACACACTATATAACAACATTAACAACACCAATGCAATATATCAAACAATTGAAAAGGACAATGCAACATGCAACAAAATGCAGAATATGCAAAATACAGGAACATGCAACGGATGTAATTTTTTTTTTATTTTTTCAATAGGCAGATGCAAAACTACTATACTAATATCAATTTTACCCATACTACTATCTAATTATGAGTGGATTAAAGTTGACAGACAATGAACTGTATTTGTAACGGCCCGCCTCATCGCTACGATATAATTACTCTAAACTTATAATTTTTAAATTTTAAATGAAAACTTTATTAATTTGATTGTGAAAATGAGGGTGCGATAATACATTCATCAAAAATGCAAAAATACGTAAATAAATACATATATATATATAATATTAAACAAATACATATCATTCACATGTCAGAACATAATTCAGTTTTTACACATATATATATATATATAAGCTTGAGATTACATGTCCGATCAAAGAGAAACAAGGAACCAATTAAGAAAGAGTTGATAACAAAACACAACTCTCTTTCAAAATAAATTCCAACATTACCACGTTGGCTTGGCGGGCTCCAACAAAAGGATCTCTCTCCAATATCACCTACTACTGCTCATCTGCTCTCACGAACGGAGGTTCGCGATCATCACAGGTACCAACCACACAGTACAAAATTGCAAAGGTGAGTTTATTATACAAAATCAACAAGCACCAGATAACAATGATTAGCAAAAAGCAATAATGATAACCACAATCATTCTCAGTAATCAATCAGTTCAACACACACTCAACAAAGTAGTCATCAACTTTTTCCACAATTCAAATCAATTATGCTCAAAATGATGCATGCACCTGAATCAACTCTCAAATGCAATGTGGTACCATTCATTAGGAAATAGCCTAAGCGTGCCCACACGACACTCTCACTAAGGAAAATGATTCAGTAGTTCGTCGGGGTCACCCTGTCGTGCACTGGCCACTCCCTTCCCCATGGTGATCAGCCTGACTCACAAGGGAGTTCCAAACCGAGTGACATGCCCCCAAGTATCCATATTTTTATCCTCAGAAAAATGACAGGTACGTACTGCCTTCAATGCACTGACCATGGATAGTTAAAAATTCTAAGCAATCCCTTTTCCTCTGCAGGATGCTTAAAATTCTCAAACTCGTCAACTCCCCTCCCAGGGATATCCAACAGGTCATTGCACCACCCATGTATATACATAACATACATCCATCACAATGACATCATCAACATCTATGTCATCATCAACATCATATCATCTCAATCTCAATATCATCAACAACATCAACATCATTTCATTTCAATATCATCAACAACATTAACATCATTTCATTTCAACATCATCATCATAAACATCAATATAATCTCATATTAATATAGTCATCAACATCATCTCTTATTAATATAATCACCAACATAATCTCATTTCAATATCATTAACATCACAAGCAATCATGTAACACCCCGGACGTCTCCGGCATGTTATCATCAATGATATACATAACACGCTATCAGTGTTAACTGAGTGCGGTGCGGAAGCGATAGAATCGTTTATCTTGATTACATTATGCAC
>PYAF01000421.1:198770-210050 GCA_007407185.1 Glycine tomentella
GAATTGGCTTTCTGGGCTGTTTCCCACGCCCCAGGCGTGGGATCCCACGCCTCAGGCGTGGCATTCCAGAAAACTAGTAAATCAACTTATTTCATCTTTTCTCAAGCCTTTCTCTTAGGGATTCTCAAGTATCCCTATAAACCTTTATCCTAGGCTTAATCTAAGCTTAATTACATGCTTAAAATTCAAGATATTACATAATCAACACAATAACTTATACTGGTTCACTTCTCACCTTTAAGAAGTTACACCCTATTTCTTCTAACCAAAATTAGTTAGAGTTCCACTATTCACAATATTGTTTTCTTACAAGCTTATTACAAATCACCCTTAATCAAACCTATATTAAGAACAAAAATCTAATCCCTTTAGACTCCTAGTGATCAAGACATAGAGAACCCTTCTCTGCTCTTTTCTTTAGAGGAACCTGGTCTAGACAAGCCTTAAGAATTCTATTGTAATAGTTACAAACAACCAAAAATTGTAAAACGAATTTACAAGAAAAGTTAATGGAGAGAGACAACCTAATGATCGAATGAATATGAATGCATATGATTTACCAATCTTGATTTAGGTTAAAAAACAAATTTCAGAGCAAACTCTCCAAGAAATTCTTTAAAATCTTGCCCAAGAAGAAATATTTCAATGCAACATAAAGATTTAGAATTTTTTGGACAAGAGCTTAGTAACTCAGAATATCTTTTCTCAGCATCTTGATCCTCTTCAAGCTCCCCCTATATCTAACAAAAACAAATAAAACGAAGATAATTATGTAGCATAGGATTAACCTAGGTCGACTCAGAGATAGAGTCCAATTTGGTTCCTGACTTAATCCACTTATAAACAGCAGGGGGGTTTATCAAATAGTTTGTAGACAGTGAACAAAAATTCCAGAAACACAAACAAGAATTGAAGAAAATGCAGAAACTCACAAAATTGATAAAAGATGCTGCAAAATAGATTCAAGAATATCAATCTAATTCACCAAACCAAGCAATGCAAATTATCATAGTTATCAAATAATGAGCATATTATGAAGGTTCATTGAATATCATTAGAAGCAGTTCAATCGAACTAACTCCGAAATCAATTGAAATCACAAACCAGATTGAAATATCATCCAAACAATGCATGATTAAAATTCAAAATTAGGAAATAAATCTATATCATAATTTGTTTTAAATCCTACACATATTCATAATCATGAAAATAAAAAATGTAACACCCTGAAATTTCGATAACTTAATATATGTGTGATGTATTCCTTTTATAATTTGATTACTTTATTAATTAGGATTAGTTGAAATGTTATGTGAATTATCCATGTGCAATTGCTTGGTGTAGAGGTCAAGTTATGTGGAGTTTGTTTGAGATGCGTTGTATTTGAGTGATTTCGAGTTTGATCCAAAACCTGTTTTAGTAAAATCATAATTCTGGATTGGTTAACTGTTGGATCTCCTTCAAATTTTAAAGATAGGCTCAAAACCCACATGTGTAACTTTTGACCGTTGGAATTGTCAAAATAATGTCTAGAGCGTGAGAAATTAATATATTCATAGAAGCAAGAATTTTAAAATTTGGTTAGCTCGCCCAAGCGAATTTTGCAGGCATTTTTGCTCGCCTAGGCGAGTCAAGACGGTGATAAATATGTGCAACAACCTCCAAATCACGAAAATTGTGGTTTCTTTACCCCTAAACGGCACCCAACCCCCTCCCCCTCCTCCTCCACCAGCCATGACCACTGGAGACCACCACGAGGCACCGCCACTTGCTGTTAGACCACTGCACGGAGAGGAACACTTTAATCGGAGTGGAATCTTCAAAACTTTTTTCTCCAAGTTTCGGTAGAGAATGGAGCTTCCAAATTCTTCCTCTAGCTAGTTTAAGCTTCTCTTAGTGTCTCTTGTGTTTTGGGTACCATTGTTGTAAAAGTCTCCTTTTTATGAAATTGATATCATTTATGTGATTCTTGTTGAACCTCGATCACATTGGTGTGGTTGAAATTTCAAAATAATGTGTTTTGATGTGAACTCCCAAAACACCATTTTAGCCCCTTTTTGATTCGAGTGGGTATTTGACCCCAAATGTTAATATTGATCTTACTTTGGAAATCTATACTAAATTATCTTCAATTTGGTATGTGGAACTCAGCGCTCGGACAAGCATGCATATTTGAAGGATCGCGAAACAACACCATTAGGTTGTAATAGGGAGAACTCCTGGATAGGTGAGGGGAGTTTATTATTTTGATGATAGTTTAGATACCATAGTTGGGGGCCAGGGAGTCCAACTATGAAGATAACTACTTGTCGCTGTTGTGTGCTGGTTTTTTAAAAAAAAAACTGTTTTTAACTAATGGGATGCGATGTATTTATGAGTGATGTGTGTTTGTCCTTGTGTGTGCTCATTTTCAAGGAAAATGATGTTTTTAACTAATTGGATGTGATGAATTTGCTTGCTGATGGATAAAACTATGAATGATGTAGTTGTTGTAATGATTGGATTTTTGGAAAAAGTCTTAATTACAGAGGAGACTCTGCCCAAAATTTTATAATGCATTCTTCTATTTAATTCTTTACTAAATTTTTTAAATGGGCATAAGAGTGTGTTTTCTATATTGTAGTTCTCCTCTTTAGAATTTTCCTAAAATACCAGTCTCGTGGTGATATGGATTGTGGATGAATGAGGTGATATTGATATCATTGATGATGTTGAAATGAGATGACTTTGATATGTATGATAATGAAATTAGATGATGTGATGTGGATATTGATAATGACATTGATAAGAGATTATGTTGATGCTAATAATGTCATTATGTGATATGGATATATATATTGACATTGATGGGGGTGCATGACTGGTTACCCTTGCGAGGAATGATGTGTTCCTAGTTGGGTCATGCATTGATGGTGCCCATGGCTGTCATTGTGTGATGTGGATATACATAGATACCCATGGGGGTGTATGACTAGTTCCTAGCCAAGGTCAGTGCATGGGTGAGCCCATATTGGGGTGTTATGTATGTACATGGGGGTGTATGACGGGTTATCCTTGCGAGGAAGGATGTGCTCCTAGCCGAATTATACATTGATGATGCCCATGTTTCATACTTCATTTGCATTGATGGAAATAGGATGGTGGCAATAGGTATGGGGGTACTAGGGGAGTACTAGGGGGGCATCACTCTATTTGGAACTCCCTTGTGACTCAGGGCTGATCACCATGGGGGGGAGAGCAGCCTGTGCACGACGGGGTAACCTCGACAAGCTACTACATCAATTTCCTGAGAGAGGCTATTTCCATGAGGATGGTACAACATTACATGCTGATAGATGAGTTAGGTGCATGCATCATTCTATGCATGATTGTTTGAGTTGTGAAATGTATTGGATAATGAGTCAACAACTTCTGAATCCTCAACTGAAAATGAAGAAGCAAATATATGTCTCACTTCCACAATAAATGAAGATAATGATGATCTCTCAATTGCTGGAACTGAGGTAAATTTTGAACTTGATCAAGTTATTGATGCTTTTCAAGAAATGCATGAAAAGGCCCAAAAGCTTGCAAAATCCAATAATAAGCTCAAAGGAAATCTTAGATGCCATGTTGCAAAAATTACAAAATTGCAAACTGAAATTTGCAACTTGAAAGAAGAGAATGAAAAACTTGTTTCAAGTTACAAAATGAATGGATGTGTATGTGCTTCTTCTTCTACTAATGTTGACAAATACAATTTGTTGCAAAAGTATTTTGATGATTATAAAAGAAGTCAAGGAGAAAAATACATGTTACTCTTATCCAAGAATAGTGATTTAATTGATCTTTTGAGAAAACTTTACAAAGGTAAATGCAACTTGGCTGAAATGTTGAGTGTGCAGAAATGCTATGCTAGGAGATTCTATGTGCCTAATGGAGATTGTATTTGGGTGCAAAAGAAGAAGAAAGTAGCTAACCACTATGGACCCAATCTCAATTGGGTACCTTCCTCTATAAATTGATTTGTATTTTGCAGGTACGTCTAAGAGCTAGATCTTCATTATGGTATCTTGATAGTGGAGGCTCTAGACATATGACTGGTGACATGTCAATGCTCATAAATTTGACTCTTAAAGATGGAGGATTTGTCACCTATGGAGATAACAACAAATGAAAGATCATTGGAGAAGGCAACATAGGAGATAGCTTCAAAACCAAAATCAAAAATGTTCTTTATGTGGTAAGTATAAGCCAACTCTGTGATAAAGGGTTCAAAGTGTCATTCAATGACAATTACTGCATGATATATGATGGACAAAGTGGTGAGGTGATTCACATAGGTAAAAGAAAAGGTAATATCTATTTACTCTCCATAGATCATGCATTCTTTCACAACACTTCTTGCCTAATAAGCAAAATTGATGAATCTTGGCTATGGAATAGAAGGGCAAGTCACATTAACATGCATCATATGAATAAGCTAATTAAAAAGGATTTAGTCATTGGCTTATCCAAACTCAAGTTTGAAAAGGACAAATTCTATGATGCTTGTCAAAAGGGGAAACAAACTAAAAATTCTTTTCAAAGTAAAAACATTGTTTGCACCTCAAGACCCCTTGAATTACTTTACATGGATTTGTTTGATCCTTCTAGAACTATGAGTTTAGGAGGTAATTACTATGGGCTTGTCATTGTAGATGATTACTGTAGATTCACATGTTTGAAATCCATGAGTGATGCTTTCAATGCTTTTAGAAAACTGGCCAAACTTGCTCAAAATGAAAAGGGAAGCAAAATTATCTCAATAAGAAGTAATCATGGTGGAGAATTCCAAAATGAACATTTTGAAAAATTCTGTGAAGGAAATGGAATTAACCACAATTTTTCAGCTCCAAGAACACCCCAAAAAAATGGTGTTGTGGAAAGGAAAAATAGATCCCTTGAAGAAGGTGCAAGAACTCTTCTTAATGAGACAAATTTGCCTAAACACTTTTGGGCTGATGCTGTAAGTACAATTTGCTATACTTTGAATAGATTGCTAATAAGGCCTATTTTAAAGAAAAGCCCTTATGAACTATACAAAGGTAGAAAGCCAAACATTTCTCATTTGAGAGCATTTGGCTGCAACTATTTTGTTTTAAATAATGGTAAAGAATCACTTGGAAAATTTGATGCAAAAGCTGATGAAGCCATTTTCCTTGGATATTCATTACATAGTAAAGCATGTAGAGTTTTCAATAAAAGAACTTTGTGCATGGAAGAATCTGTACACGTGATTTGTGATGAATCTAATCCCTCCAATGAGGAAAAGAAGTGTGATGTAGATGCAGGTCCTTTGAAGGAATTTATTCAGCTCAATGATTCATTGAATAAAGAAAAAGAAGAACCAAGTGCTGAAACAAAACCATAAACACCAGTCCAAGAGCCAAAAGATTGGAGAACTACAAGAGATCTCTCACTTGACAATATCATTGGTGAAGTATCAAAGGGAGTATCTACTAGATCTTCATTAAGAAATCTTTGCTGTAATATGGCTTTTGTTTCTCAATATGAACCTAAGAATATTGATCAAGCCTTAATTGATGAACATTGGATGCAAGCCATGCATGATGAATTAAATCAGTTTAAGAGAAATGAAGTTTGGGAACTTGTTCCTAGACCTTCCTCTCTCAAACCTATTGGCACTAAATGGGTTTTTAGAAACAAACTTGATGAGAGTGGAATCATAGTCAGAAACAAAGCTAGATTGGTTGCAAAAGGTTACAACCAAGAATAAGGCATTGACTATGAGGAAACCTATGCTCTAGTTGCAAGATTGGAAGCCATTAGGTTATTGCTTGCATATGCATGTTTAATGGATTTCAAACTTTTTCAAATGGATGTTAAAGGTGCTTTCTTAAATGGTTATATTGAGGAAGATATATATGTGGAGCAACCTCCTAGTTTTACTAATTTCAAACATCCAAACCATGTTTTTAAACTTAAAAAGACTCTTTATGGTTTAAAACAAGCTCCAAGATCTTGGTATGAAAGATTAAGTAAATTTCTAATTGAACAATCTTTCACAAGAGGACATGTTGATAAAACCTTGTTCATCAAAAGGCAAAAGAATGATATCTTATTGGTTCAAGTATATGTTGATGATATAATTTTTGGTTCAACTAATCAATTGTTGTACAAAGAATTTTCTATCTCTATGCAGAATGAATTTGAAATGTCAATTATGGGAGAATTAAATTTCTTTCTTGGACTTCAAGTGAAGAAAATGAAGAATGGACCATTTCTAAATCAAGCCAAGTATTGCCTTGAAGTGATCAAAAAGTTTGAAATGGATAAAAGCAAAGATGTTGCAACTCCAATGGAAACATAAACGTATCTTGATTCAGATGAAAAAGGAAAGAAGGTTGATGAGTCAAAATTTAGAGGAATGATTGGATCCTTATTGTATTTGACATCTAGTAGACCAGACATTATGCTAAGTATGTGCTTGTGTGCAAGATATCAATCAAATCCTAAAGAATCACACCTTACAACATTCAAAAGAATCCTCAAATATCTCAAGTCAACACCAAAAGTTGGTATTTGGTATCCAAAAGGTGCATCAATTAATATTGTTGGTTATTCTGATTCTGACTTTGCAGGATGCAAGTTGGATAGAAAAAGAACTAGTGGAACTTGTCATCTACTAGGAAGTTCATTGATCTCATGGCATTGCAAGAAACAATATTGTGTTGCATTATCAACAACTGTAGCTAAATACATCTCAACTAGAAGTTGTTGTGCTCAAAGCTTATGGCTAAAGTAACAATTACAAGATTTTGGTGTAGAATTAAAAGAAATACCTCCGTTATGTGACAACACAAGTGCTATCAACTTCTTAAAGAATCCAATAATGCACTCAAGGACCAAACACATTGAGATAAGGCATCATTTCCTAAGAGATCACATCCAAAAAGGTAATATCAAAATTGATTTCATTGATACTCATAATCAATTGGCTAATATATTCACTAAACCTTTGGCTAGAGATAGATTGTATGCTCTTAGAAACATGATAGGTATCTTGGATGAATCTAATCTTCATTAGCATGATTGTTGTGTGCTTATCTATGTGATATAGCTTCATAGTTGTTCGATCATCACATGAGCTTTCAATTTCCAATTTGTGCTGCATAAATCACTGTTCATTCTCATGTTTTCATTGTAATAATCGATCAGAGCTCGAATTAATCGATTAAAAGAACTTAAAACATGACTTAGAATGAAATTTGTGCTTGTGTAATCAATTACATAAGCAACACAATCGATTACACTGTGCAAAAATCCTTTTACAAAATTTAAATTCATTGGAATAATCGATTACAATGAATGGTAATCGATTAAATTACTGAGAATCTGTTTTAGAAATTCAAATCCCTCTGGAATAATCGATTACAGATCGAATTAATCGATTATACTAGCTTCAAATTGATTCTGAATTTTCAAATCTCTCTGGAATAATCGATAACATATGGCAAATAATCAATTGCACTTCATCTTCCTTAACTGGTTTTCACTGAAATAATCGATTACAGCTTCTGTAAAAACTGATTTTGCCTACGAATTAATCAATTACAGAAGGAAATAATCGATTATTCATGGAGGTACTACAGAATCTGTCAAATTTTGTTGAAAATTGTAACTGCCCAACTGCCACATAATTCAAATTTGAATCTTCTGTGCCTTAATGGTAGTGGGTTAATTCATATTAACTGTTCCTAATTTCAAATTTTGAATCTTAGGAGACTAAAACTTCTATAAATACAACCTATTGTTGAAAGGAGAAATCACACCAAACTTCTTCTTCCTTAAAACACTACTGTGTTCTTCCTCCCTCTGAGTTTAGAAACTCTGCCCAGATAGTCTCTCATCTCTCTTTAGCCATGTCTACCTCTAAGAGAGTCAAAACCTCCAAAAGAAAGGCTGGTGAAACCTCTAACCCTGTTGTCAATAGGTTAGATCACTGGTTTCCTACTGAGAGAGACAAGATGACCTACCTTTAATTCAATGCCACCAAAATTAATCTGTCCTCCCAAACACCTTGAACTTGACTGGTTCATTAGGGAAGGTTTTCAATTCCCTGCTTTCCTTGAAACCTAGGGATTGAGGAAGTTTGTTGAGATGAAGGGTACATTTTACCCTGAGTTTGTAAAGGTGTTCTACACCTGTGCTAAGGGTTCCATGGATGGGACTCTTCTATCCCAAGTAAATGGAGTTGCCATGGAAATAACTCCAGAAGTATGGGAAGCCATGGCTGGAATTTCCTTTGAAGGGAAAAGGAAATTTGAAGAAGAAGTTGGGGGATACAATATGGTTGAGACCTATAGGGGATGCTTATTGATCCCCAAATGAGGCTGAAGCTTAGGCTCAGCACTGGCCCTATGACCCATGAAGACGGACTCCTCCACTACATAATCACTTACATCCTCACTCCTAGAGCCACAAACCATGCCCAAGCCACTGATGATGACCTGCAACTTGTATATGGTCTTAAGAATTCAATTAAGATGAATTGGATTCTTATTCTTGAGGAGATAATTCTTAAGTCCAAGAGATTAATGAATTACCCATTTCCTTATGATGTACTTGTTTCTAGGTTTATTGATTATTTCAATATAGATGTCTCTAATGAGGTTGTTGACAACTCTAACTCTAGCAACAACCTCATCAAGGAGAAACATCTCACAAAGCTAGGGGTGGTCAAAACTCCTCAAGGATGGCAAGTGGCTGGCCAACAAGTCCCTACTGCTGTTGATGGAATTGAAGAGGAAGCTGATGAAGATGCTGAAGAAGAAGGCCCTGCTCAACCATCTTACAGTCCATTTGAATCTCTTATGATTCAAAAGATGGATGGCCTATTGTCCCTACATCATGAGCACAGGGCTGAGACCAATTCAGGATTAGAGGAGATAAAATCTTGGCTAGAAAACATAGAAACTAAGCTTATGTTTGATGGTTCTGAATCTTTTTAGGATTTCTATGTTTTTCTTTCTAGTTTCTTTAAGTTTCTTGTATTTCCTCTTTCTGCTTTTCATTTGTTTTCTTTTATGTTTTTTTACGATTAATGTATTGTTCCTCCCCATTGATTAATGAATTTTCTAGAGGAGGATACTCCTATTTCATTACCTTTACGGATGATAAATCGAGATTTGGGTATGTTTACCTAATGAGATATAAATCTGAGGCCTTTGAAAAGTTCAAGGAGTATAGGAATGAAGTAGAGAAACAGCGTGGAATAATGATTAAGACATTACGATCAGATCGTGGTGGTGAATATTTGAGCCATGAGTTTCAGGATTATCTGAGAGAAAATGGAATTCTCTTGCAGCTTACTGCACCTTACACACCACACCAAAATGGGGTTTCCGAAAGGAGAAACGGAACCTTGTTAGACATGGTCAAGTCTATGATGAGTGAGACTCAACTTCCAAAATTGTTTTGGGGATATGCCTTAGACACAACGACATACCTTCTAAATAGGGTACTGTCTAAATCTGTTCAGACCACTCCATATGAGATATGAAATGGTAAGAGACCCAACCTGAGTGATGGAGTGCTTTTAGTTAAATATTTTTTTATCCTTCTTAGCTTATTTGACCTCTCTTGAACCTTTATTTTCCTATTCTAATTCAGTTTTTGTCTTAGGCAAGTAAGTGGGCTTAATTGCTAATTGTAGTGTATTTTTGGATTTTTTGCTCACTTAATGTATCTGACTTGTGCAGGACCTATAGAGTGCTATTGAACTCCAAATGGAGCGTTCTAGGAGTCCCTGGAAAGATAACGAAAAGATCTACAAGTTTTCTAGAAATAGCCCAAGGCCAATTCTATCATTTGGAGGGTCATTTTAAGCTTTGAAGTTAGTACCTCTGCACTTGTAATTTTGGCTGCGAATTTGAATCTTATGGTTGGAAATAGTAAATAATTAGAATTGATGGGTTTTGTTGATGGACCATTCTTTTCTTCAGACTTAGTCACCACATATTAGTGACATTGGACAGATTTTGATACACAATTTCATTTAATAAAAACAGTTTTACATTTCCTTCTTTTAAGTTTTTAGGATCAAAACCCTTGCTCTCATTTTCTCTCAACTGTTCTTGCTTGTTCTTCATTGTTCTTCATTTTCATTTTTCTGTTCTTCCATTTTCGTGCAATAATTCCATGGGGTTTTCATTGATGATGATCATGGAAGGCTAAATCCTAAATCAATCCAAGGATCCAAGCACAAGGAGAATTTGAGTTCTGGTTTGGTATTTCGAATTCTATTTGAATGCTCATCTTCTTCTTCAATTGCTATTCTATTTTCATGATTATGAATGCGTTTAGGATTGAAAACGGATTATGTTATGGATTCATTTCCTAATTTTGAATATCAATCACAGATTAATTGGATGATATTTTAGTTAGGGTTCTGGTTTCAATCAATTTAGGGGTTAAGTCGATTGAGTTGCTTCTAATGAGATGGAATGAACTTTCATTATAGGATAAATTTATGAGAACAATGATGATTCGAATTGCTTGATGAGGTGAATTGGATTGATGCTTTAATTCTATTTTACATGACTTCTTTTGAATTCTGTTAGTTTCTATGTTGCTCTTTAATTTTAGTTTACGTTTTTGCAAGTTTTACTTACGCATTCAAACTGTTCGATAAAATTCCCCCCTTACTGTTATTAGTGAATTGAAGCTAGAACCATATTGATTGTGTCTCTGAGTCGACCTAGGTTAATCCTGTGCTACAGAATTAACGTAGTTAAATTGTTTTGGTGCGTGTCGACAACGTAATATCACTGAGTTATCTCAGAGTACAGGGATCGCCAGTGTAACACCCCGGACGTCTCCGGCATGTTATCATCAATGATATACATAACACGCTATCAGTGTTAACTGAGCGCGGTGCGGAAGCGATAGAATCGTTTATCTTGATTACATTATGCATGAAATATAAAACCACACACAGAAACCTAAAACAAGCCCCTACTGATCCAGATAAACCATAAATAACTATATAGGCAGATATATAAAACCAAACAGAGATAATCAGGAGGAAACATATATATACATCCACATCGTCTGTACATATACATACTCAAGAACAAGACCACAGCTGGGTCATACATCAGAATATGTACAGGAAAATGGGTATACACATACCCTACAACTACACAGAGATCTAAGACCAGCTTCAACTCTTGAAGCTCTGCTCTGATCTTCTACTGCAGCCTCCCATCCAGCCTCTCAGGTTCACTAGGGCCTCCT
>PYAF01000423.1:0-28959 GCA_007407185.1 Glycine tomentella
GTGCGACTAAGTCCTCCCACGTTGAGATGCTATTTGATGTTTGTCGGTTCAGCCATCTCAACGCGCTTCCCTTAACAGCAAAAGGAAATAGGCTTAGTCTTACTGCATCATCGGAGACCCCTTGGTGTCTGATAGTGTCACAGATTCTGAGAAATCTGTCTATGAAGTCATGTGGGTCTTCAAAGTCCTCTCCTCCAAACTGACTGCGTTCCACCAAAGCTATCAATGAAGGGTTTATGTCAAAGTGGTTAGCTTGTATGGTGGGTCTCACAATACTGGAGTTGGGTCTAGTGAATATTGGGGCCATAATATCCCCCGTCAGTTCATCTTCTGGTCTCGACTGGTTGTTTCTTGCTTCAGCCATATTTTCTTCAAATTCTGAATCTGATTCTGGAAGTGAATCAAAGTCAGAATTTTCTGCTTCTCTTCTTCTTTGTCTGGCTAGTCTCCTTCGGATTGTTCTTTCAATTTCAGGATCAAACTGTAAATCCTCAGAATTGGCCAAACCTCGCATAAAACTCAGAGAAGTGATTAGTAACAAAAATTTCAATCACAAAGATTAAGATTACTGTAAAAATCCGTTAGCCAATCCCCGGCAACGGCGCCAAAAACTTGTTGCGAAATCCGCACACTATGGCAAGTGCACCGATCGTTTCAAGTAATAAAGTTAGGTAAGTGAGTATCGTTCTCCACAGGGATTGGGGTGATTTTCTCAGTAATACTAAAGATTGTGACTGAAAGTAAAAATAAAATTACGCAGAAAGGTGTTATTGGTTGATTGGTTGTTTGAATGTAAAGACAGAAATCAAATAAATGCAGTAAATTAAATTGAAGATTACCAATGGACGATTAATTGTAGTCAGGCACAATCCCCTCTGATTCCTCCTCTTTCACTTGACTGGTTTGTTAAGTTCATGTGCACATATGATAAATCTCTTCTATATTCGTGAAACCTAGATAACTAGCGATTCAGCCCTTTAATTCGATCAAGAACCCTAAGCCTTTAGCGATTCTGTCGAATTAAGCATTTAAAGAATATATCATATGGGTTCCTGTTATGATTGTTCAGAGAGTAAGTCTTTCCTAGATTAGTTAATCCCTAATCCCTTAGTGAATTAACCCTTTAACCTGAATCAAAAACCTAATTCCTTAGTGAAATCTATCAGTTTAAGCACTCAAAAGATCGTATTATAAATTCTGCACCTACGCATCCCTATTCCTAGGTGATGAACAAGTGTTATTCTTAACAGGTCAGAAATTAGAACCCCAACGTTCCCATTGCGAATCCTAACCCTAAATACTTAATTGAAGTGATCAATTTCAAATAAGATTATGAATGAAGAGAAGATAAGGATAAAGCAATCAAAACATATATTTATTTCAATACCAGTCAATTACAGAGGAGTTCTCATCAGTTCATGGCCTTCCTACAACAAAGAGTTTAGCCTGCCATAGGCCTCAAGAACACAAAAGCTGTTGAATAATTCATAATTCTCTTTGCAATTCTAGCCTTGATTCTTGATTTCCTAGGGTTTTTGGATGTTCCAATGTGAAGATAGATGCTAATGGCTGCTCCCTCACTCAGTTCAGAGGCTTAATATTTATAAAATCCTTTAATTACAGTAACAAAGCCTAATCTTTTCCAGAAATTCGAAACAGATAATTTAAAACAGGAAACAGGATCTTCATGGCGCGATCCGTGCGGATACCCGCGCTGATAGCGCGGACTGATCGAAGATGTGGCGCTGATAGCGTGACATTCCACGCTAATCGCGTGAAGTATTCGAATCTTCAGGCTTGGTGCAGGGTTTCTCGTGCTAGTAGCGCGGATTAGGCGCGACCCGCGTGGTTTGGTCGAATCAATTGGCCTGGCTTGTATTCATGGCGCTGATGGCGCGGGTACTCGCGCTAATCGCGCGGCACTTCATAATTTGATTTCTTCTTTCTTTGCTCTTGAGCTCCTCTTTTTGGCCTGCAAATGCTTAAATGGTATTAAGTAAGCTTAAAACAAATAAAATACTAAACTCAACTAATTCTATTCTATTTTCCTACATATTTAATTAAATTCTAACTTAAAACTAGACTAAAAACAAGATGTGTTTGCAACTCATCAGTTACCAATTTACTTTAAGACGACTTCCCTTGATTTATAATTCACTAAGTAGGTTTCATAAAACCATTTTTGTGATGGTATTTCTTTTATATAACTATTTTTTACCATGAATAATACAATACTGTATTACAAATCTTAGCAGGTTACGGTCAAGGACTTTGACTTGAGTGAACTATGATATGTTAGATGAAAAATCTAGTGAGACTATGAGAGAATCTGTTAGACGGGAAGCAGAGTTTATCTTCTGCAATATGCTCGTGTAAAATGGAATTTGGAAAACAGTTGGATAAATTACATTTCTACTTCTGCATTATTTATTAATCTAATATGCACTGCTTGCTTACACTAAATATCAGGCAATCTGGCATTGATTTCTTAATAATGTCGATGATTCTTGACTGTAATTGCTGACACTGACAGAATATTTTTGCTGGAATTTTATTTATCTTTAAAACCACTGACTGGCAAATGGGATTTTTATGACTTTTGATGTTCATACAAAAAAAAAAAAAAAAAAGATTCCTTATCCAGTTATCTATCGTTGTAGAGATAGTAATTTTACCGGACTCGTTAATTCAGATGGAAAACCCTGATTGGTTGTGTGTTTGGATCATATTAATGAAGTTTGAATAATTTCAGGAACTCTTTGAAGGTTATTACTTCTGTCAGGCACAAAGAGAGGATTTCCTTCAGAGAGCTAAGCCACATAAGGACCATCCCACAATCCTCAGGTAAAATAATTGAAAAAGTAGCTTCTATAATCTGCTTCTTAGCCACTGCTTGCATGCCACTCAATGGACTGGAACCATATTATGTGCATCATCCTGTAATGATGTTATTCTTCTTTCAATGTTCATGATGCAGAATGCAGAAACTTGCAAAAGAGAAATTTTGGGTTTTGTTAGATGTACAGAAACAGGAAAGGACATGCCATTATTGCACCAGTGGATTAGTTGCTGGAAGGAAAGGCAACCGATTTCAAAATATGCTCAATTTCTCCAACCGAAAGGAAACACATTAATGATTATATGTATGGTCTGATACTACTCAAATTTTATTAATTCTTTTTTCTTTTGTTATGTGTATATATATATATATATATATATTGGTTACGTTATAATAACTGTTTTAGGCATGAGGGAGTATAGTTAGATATCTCACACTAACTAAAAAAGTGGTTAATATATTTCTCATAAAAGTTAAGCAAATGATGCTCAACTTTTTGAAATGAATTAGGTTTTATATATATATATATATATATAGACATATATATATATATATACACATATATATATACATATATATGTATATATCATAGATAAAATTTATTAGGCTTTGAAAAAAAAATTTATGTCATGGTACGTGTTCTATACTATTTTTTTTAACTTCAGCCATTACAAAAAAATTGTCATTTGACAATGTTACATGGCTTCGATATGAATCAACTCATTATGAGTACTATATTCTACTAATATCACATTTTTATTAAATTTACTTTTTGCATATCCTTTTAATATACTCATCAAATCGATACGAAGCTGGGAATTGTTGGTTTCAAAGGAATCACTTGAAGAATGGACAAAGAATCAAGCTTGGATGCCTTGAAGTATTGAAGAATAACTTGTGAATAAATATAAAAGGAAGAAATTGTGTTTTCCAAAATGGACTAGTAAACATGAAGATTAAAAATATGAAATCAAAGGCGGCCATGTGGTGTGGAAATGGTGACTGGTGAGGGAGAGAGAGATGCCTCATTTTGCTTGTAATAGGATTCTTGTGTCACTTTTAAAGCACTATTGGTACTCTTCTTTCATTCTTTCTTGAAGCAACACAAAGTTGCCATGTAGACCAACTGTAGTTTGGTGCTCTACATGCTTTGTCACACAAGTTAAAATTGCCTTGGCTAACACTCACACTCTCAATAAGAGCATGATTGTCCCCTATTGCTCTAATCAAATTGTACTTTTTTGGACCCACAAAAATTACTTGCCACCCAACTCTTTTAAGATTTTGCTAATCATTCCAAAGAAAAAAAAAACCTAAATCGCACTGCTTTAACACGTTCAAATTCATGGACCAAGCACCAAAGAAGGGCTATACTCATCTACATAGTTCTTTTACTTTTATGCATAGGCATAATAGGATCGATTAGTTCAAGTAATATCACCTCTCACAACTAGATACAAGGGTTAGACAACATTTTTATAAATCAAATGCATTAACATCACATTAATTAAAAAAACATAATTACAAATTCATGAAGTACCACAACGAGTAGGACAATTCCTCCGATTATGTCCAACCTGCTTGCAAATTCTGTATTTGATGCGTCTTGGAATTGTTTCCACTTCGTGCATCTCATTACGTATTCTGGTGGACCTTGGACGTCCCTTAGCACGCAACATGTCTCTGTCAGGTATGACAACTGGACCTTCACTCGATGGAATAACACGTTCATTACCAATTGGCTGCCATGGCAATGAATAAGCCTGAACCAAGTTGCTTACGAGGAAGACATCATCCACAAACTGATAAGGATTTTGGCGAACATGTAAAGCAGCAGCTGCGGCATGACTACATGGGTATTTGAGGGCCTTAAACTTGCCCAACTGACAAGAACGCTCTGCAAGGTTGACTGAATATGACCTATCCAGCCCTCCTCCACCTGAAATAATGTTTGCTCAACATTATACGTGCCTACATGGTGGCTTGTAGCAAGGGTCTGATTATGCCTCATGGCATCAACCACATTTTTACAATGTCGTTGTGAATGGTCAAGCTATGAAACAGCCGCCTGACCTCTGCATACAAAATAATGAACCAATCGGGTGTACGTGTGCTTCACAAGAGCGGTGATAGGCATGTTCCTTGCTCCCTTGAACACCCTATTCATTGATTCTGACAAGTTTGTTGTCATATGGCCATATCTTCTCCCCTCTACATCATATGCACGTGTCCACTTTTTCTTAGGGATGCCATCAATCCATTCTGCAACCTCAAGACTGGTATCACGAAACCGTACAAACGCGGTGTCAAAATCAACCATACTGGGAGTATAACCTGTAGAATAATAATAACATTAACACTGTTCCGTTTATAGATTTGTCTCGGCTTAATGTATTCAAAATAGTTGTTAACATACCTAAAGTCATGAAGGTCTTCTTTAATCTTGCACTCTTGAACCTTTGATTAAAATTACTGGCAATATGAAGAAGGCAAAACACGTGATGCGCAAAAGGTGGTTGCCAACCGGCATGATTCTCCACAGCAGATATGATGCTCCAGTGTCGATTTGAAATGAGACATATTTTGCATTTGGGTAACATGGAGGCGAATGTTAGCAAGGAAGTATTCCCAAGCTACCTACGTCTCCCCCTCAACAATGGCAAATGCCAGTGGCAGACACTCATTATTTCCATCCTGACTCATGGCAATCAACAATTTTCCCTTATACTTGCCATATAAATGAGTCCCATCAATTTGAATGATGGGTTTGCAAAATTTAAAAGCCTCGCAACACTACCTAAAAGTCCAAAACATGCGATGAAACACACGCTTTGCCAATACCAGTCGATTTGCCACAAAATAAGCATTTGTTTGAATATCATAAAAAGAACTTGGTGAAAAACGAAGCATGTAGTCGCACCACCTCGGCAAAAATGCATAAGATTCTTCCCAATCCCAATAAATCATTGCCATTGCTTTCTGCTTCGCATACCAGGTCTTTCCATATGAAACTTTAAATCCATACGCATTGGTGATCCTCTCCTGAACTAATGCAATTGACATAGACGGTTCCTCCTTACCCATTCCTAACAATGAAATGGAAACATTGACATTGACAACATACCTTTAAAAACAATATTCTTCATGTTGAGCAAATTTAATAGAAACATACCTACTACAAGTGAAGCAATAACATCAACATCAAGCTGTTTATGACCCTGTGTAAGATGATCATTCAGGCAATTGTGTTTTCCACCCCATCTTGAAATAAGTCACTTCTCACCGTACATTGGTTTGATTACCCTAACCCTCCAAGGGCAACCATCGTTGTTTCGAATACACTTCATGCTAAACTTGTTAGGCTTGCTCTCAACCACAGTTGCTTCTTGATGCTCCTTCATGAGGTTCCACTTAATCGCAATTTGTGCCTCCATTTTGGATGTAAATTCCTGTTTAACAAACAAATCATCCCCTAATTGCCATGGACCTTGCACTGAACTTGAACCCAAACTCGAAGTAGAACCAGTAACAGATTCTTCTTTGCTTGGATGATTCCAATCAATATATGTGTAATGTGGAATTCCATCCCAAAAAGGAACAACCTCAGCACGTAAACATATTAGGCAAATAAAATACTATAATATACAACTACACATATATGACTACATTTTCACTGATTAAAGCAATCTAACATACCTTCAACAGCTTGTTCTGGTTGAGTAGATCCAACGTCGGCATAATGATGGATTTAAGACGATCCCACATCAGTTTCTTCTTGGAATTCAGTCGCATGCACACCAGCATCCTCATCATTATCCAACGCACTAGCATCCTCCTCAAGAAGACGATCTTCCATTGCGATATTTTCATCATTGTCATCCATAATCCAAGTTGGGTCATGTTCAGCTTCCTCAGACACGTTTACACCTGGAGCAGCATATGATGCTTCATTATGTACAGAATTAAAAGCAACTGACCATATGTGTAAGGGTAAAACAACATCCTCCACTGCGGTATAATCCACGTACAATTCTAACAAATCATTCGTTGACTGCTTCAAAAATTGGTCCATTACAATTTCTATGTCTTCATCATCCAGCAATTGACTCCCCATGTAATGATCGTGTTGCTATAATCTTGTCGTCACCAAAGTAATACGTTGGTGGTCTTTTAGACCTAATTTTTGGCATATCTTCTCATGTAATTCACCCGTTGTTGAACTTTGATTGATACGTGTCGGCCTGTTGTCCCCTTCAAAAACAACACCCCGTCGTCTTCTAACTTTCCTTCCATTAAAAAATAACATAACACGAACACTCTCACTACCTGAACTCATATCTTGCTGCCAACGAAAACAAAAACTTTAAAGGACGTGAGGGTAAAATACAGATGCTTAAAGGACGCTTAAACAAGAACTCACTATCTGAAGAACTCACATGTAAACCAATGCATCTGGAGGCGGCTTAAATAAAACAAAAGCACCCAAACACGCCTAAATTAGGTGTTTAAAAACACGCCTAGTTTAGGCGTGTTCAACAGCCCCATTTTTCATTTTTTTTAAAAACTGCCCCCTTTTTCTAATTATTTATTTAATTTGTATTATTTGTTTAAATTTGCCCACATCACACCTTATCAAAATATCACCTTCATCACTGTAACCGACTGCACACAAAAATGAAGCTTCTCTCCTTCCTCCTCCTCTGCCATCTCTTCTTCCTCTATATCTACATCTAGTTCCTCGCTAGACAAAAACTCCGCAACAACAAAGGCTTCAAAGACTACCCTCTCATCGGAACCCTACCGGAGTTCCTCAAAATCGATCCAGACATCTGCGAACTTGAATTGACCCAAATTGATCCAGACAGTTTGGATTTGGTCATTTATGTATTTGGGTCAAAACCGAACTGAACCGATGAAAATCATTCATGTACGGGTTGGATCACGGGTTTAGATCTATAGATCCGATTAGAATCGAACTGAACCAATCAAAATCTATCAAAAATTTTAGAGTTGTTTGGTTTGATTTTAAATACGGTTTATATTGGACTCCAAGTGTTGGAACTGCAACTGTTTATAATATTAACAGATTATATTTTGTTCACTTGTTTCAACAAATATAATTATAACAAATCTGGTTGCACCAAAGTTTATTTGCAAGAAATTAATTTCTAGCAAATAGTTGTAATCCAGACTATTATAGTAAATATCGTTAAAGAATATTTTGTTTTAATTTTTATAAGTCTATTTTTGGAAAGCACTACCCGTCGGTCGTAGTTGATAAATCAAATCAAGGAAATGATGGGGATGGGAATTAAGCACCAAAAGTGAAAGGAAAGTAGGTTATGGAAGTGACGAAGTATGGATATTATACTGGCCTTATATGCCCGAACAAGAAAGAGCTAAGCCTTTGATATGTTAATGGTATTAAATGAATCTATTTTACTACTTTCAAACATATGATAATATTTTATTAGTGTAAATAGTCATTTTCATATCTGAATATATAGAGCACTGACCAATACATCATCGAAAGATGGAAATTCAAATTTTAGTCCCCGAAAGTGAAAAAAGTGCGACAAATTCATTCATTTGTTATCGTTAATAAAAGAGTCTATGTGGCATAGAGGGACGAAAATGTGACAAAAATGACCCAAACCAACAAGGCTGCTGAATAGATTGGACCAAAATGTTAATAAGTTTTCATTTGACCAAAATATCAGTAAGTTTCCATTGGACAAAAATATCCTATGATACTATTATGTTCCAACAATGTGCCAATGATCTGAGAAGACAAACAAATAGTTGTAGCAAATTTGCAATGCATGTAAATGGATATACTAAAATTTGAATTTTCATTTCTCAGAACGAATTTGTCAGTGTTCTACACATTCAGGAACGAAAATGACTATTTACCCTAAATTGCATTTCACCCTAAAGTGAAACGAAATTTGGGATCTGACAAATTTGTCCAATGGAAACTTACTTACGTTTTGTTCAAATGGAAACTTACTGACATTTTGATCCAATCTATTCTGCAGCCATGTTGACAATCATTTTTGTCCTCTGTGCCACGTTGACTTTTTCATTAATGGTAATGGATGGAAGTTAACGGATGAATAGATTTGTCACTCTTTTTTCACTTTCGAGGACTAAAATTTGAATTTTTATCTTTCAAGGGATGAATTTTTCATGTCTCTACACATTCAGGGATGAAAATGACTATTTACCCTATTGTGTTAATTATATTGGATATTTGGATGAATCGTGATATAAAATAGTAGTTCTAAAAAAATATCAAATTTAAATGGGTAACCTGTTGGCCCGAACTGAACTAAACCATTCATAAACGGGTTGGGTTTCAAAAAAAAATTCTAAAAATCGAATCGAACCTAACCGATTAAATTTGATTGGGTTGGGTCCTAAATTTGGCCAAAACCTATTCGAACTAACCCGCGAACACCCCTAACCATTTCCTCGAGCGGAGCACCCAAGTCCTCCGTGACTCCCCCACCAACATCGGTGTCTTCTCTCGCCCCTACAATCTCCACGACGTCTTAATGGCCAACCCTGACAACGTGGAACACGTGCTCAAAACCAAATTCAACAACTACCCCAAGGGAGAATACTTCATCCATATCCTTCAAGATTTTTTCAGTAATGGAATCTTCAACTCCAACAGCAACCTCTGGAAGGTGCAGCGTAAAATCGCCGACTACGAGTTTAGCAACAAATCGCTCTAACGTCGTTACCTTTGAACCCCAAATGAGGCTTCTTCAAATTCTCTCCAAAGACTCTGAAACAAATAAGGAAACTGCAAAAGAATTTTCAAAAAAGCAGAGATGAGAAATTAACGAACTAGAAAGAGCTACAAAACTGCAAAAGTGATAGTGAGAGTAGCAAAAGTGTGTGAGGGAGGGTCCAGCGAGAGAGTGTAAGGGAGGGTCGAGCAAGAGTGTGAGGGAGGGAGCGAGAGTAACGAGAATTTTCAAATTCTCTCCTTTTAGTAAAAAATTAGAATTCTTTAATTTTAGTTAACCGAAATTTTTGTTTAAAATTTCTTGAATTTTAAAACCTTTCAAATAAAATATTCGAACACCAAATTTAATCTTAAAAATTTTAAATTCCTGTTTAAATTACTTTCCTATTTTAAATACTCCATCCAAACATACTCTAAAGGTTCTTCTGAATGCCTCCAAAATCTACTAATAGGAGTGTGTGTAATTGATGAGTCTTTGTTATTCAATTTACAATGAATGTTTTGTCCTTTTTAAGGGGAGATAGAAAAGACTTCAAGTGTGAGACTATGAGACTAAAAATAGAAGATTATTTCCAATTTAAAACAAAGTAACATGGTTGATGATCTTTTTAACCTAATTACTTTGGTAGTAGAGCAAATAGTGCTTGGAGAAAGTTGTTGAAACAATTCATCTACTCATACAACCTGGAGAGTCATTTTTGCTTCTACTCACATGTATCAATGCTTCTACTCACAGGTATCAATGAATTTTATCCTATTATGTTTTGTGTCACTCCTTTGAAAATGATAATTTAATCTCAATAGAAATATTTAGGGTAAATAGTCATTTTTGTCCCTGAATGTGAAGAGCGCTGACACATTCGTTCCTGAAAGATGAAAATTCAAATTTTTGTCCCTGAAAGTGTAAAAAGTGCGACATATTCATCATTCCATTAACTTTTGTCCGTTACCGTTAATAAAAGTGCCTACGTGGCACAGAGAGACGAAAATGTCATAAAAACGATTGCCAACATGACTGCTGACTAGATTTTGGATAAAAATGTCAATAAGTTACCATTGGACTAAAATGTCAATAATTTTCTATTGGACCTAAATGTCAGTAATTTTCTATTGGACCTAAATGTCAGTAAGTTACTATTGGACCAAAATGTTACTAATTTTCAATTGGACCAAAATGTCAGTAATTTATTTTGGTGAAAAATGTCAGTACGTTTTCATTGGACCAAAATGTCATTAAGGGTAAATCTTTTCTCTCTTTTTTTATCATTACAAGAATAATAATAATAACAATGCAATAATCACTTAAAAAATAGGAAAGCAAGCATAAATTAAAAGAAACATAATAATAACCATAATATTGATTAATAATCATAATTTGTCTATCACAATATAAGTTATCTAAAATAAATATTCTACCAGTGTACCAAAACAAACATTGAAACAATGTATTAATCATTACAAATTTATCCAAATTATAATAATTAGTCACAATATATTATAAATAAAAGACAATATCCCATATTTCAGTTTTTCGAATTTTGGTGGTGGGACAATAATAATTAGTCACAATCTATTGATATGCTTGTCTTTCCAAAATAAACATTGTAACAATGTATTAATCATTACAAATTTATCCAAGTTATAATAATTAGTCACAATCTACTAGGACTACCCCACCACCAAGATCAGAAGTGAAATATGAGATATTGTTGTCTTTTATTTATAATATATTGTGACTAATTATTATAATTTGGATAAATTTGTAATGATTAATACATTGTTACAATATTTATTTTGGTACACTGGTAGAATGTTTATTTTGGATGATTTCTATTGTGACAGAAAAATTATGGTTATTAATCAATTATTATACATGAAACGATAAAAAAAAGAGAAAAGATTTACCCTTAATGACATTTTGGTCCAATGAAAACGTACTGACATTTTTCACCAAAATAAATTACTGACATTTTGGTCGCACTTTTTACACTTTCGGGGATAAAAATTTGAATTTTCATCTTTCATAGACGACTTTGTCAGCGCTCTACACATTCAGGGACGAAAATGACTATTTACCCAAATATTTATGATGAGATAATCAGTTTAAAGAATTGCTAAGAAATAAAACTTTATCCTAGATTGGGTGTTCTAATTGTTGTATTACAATTACTTGTAGGTGAAGTGCAGAAAGAAAGAGCAACAGAGATCTTGGGCTTGCATCCTTATGGTTTTAGGTCCCAGCACTCCAGCAAACTTGGGAATGAGTTTCGGCTATTCTCAAACTATTACCCTGGTACAAGACTAGAAGGGTGGGAAAAATAGGTAATTTTTTCTTTCCCTTTGATGTCTCTGATTAGATATCTATAAAAAGTTTAGAGTAAAATTGTGTTTTAGAACTCTCAAGATTTGGTAAAAATTAATTTAGTTCATATATTTTAAAAACAATGGTTTTTTTTTATTTATGTTGTATTCTTGTTATATTTTAGGATTGAAATTTTAGATGTATAAATCTAAAGATATTACTCGCCAATGACTAAATAGTTATTGTCATTTTTTAGGCTGGTGAGTTTTTCCACTCAGCTCAAAGCCGAGCCTTAGAGTAGCAGAGAGAACAGGAATCACGCCATCTGAGTGGTGAATATGTAGAAACACCTTTATTATAGGATCAAGTAAACTTCTTACCTGCTCATAGCTAATATTCTTTTATACTATTGACAATAACCTTTTATTGAATTGGTCCCTGTTGTTCGTTTTGTTGTCAAGGAATTGTCTGTTGATTCATCAAAACTAGTTAAGTTGAGCTTTTTAGAAGGTCTTGTTCCCAAGGAAAAGCCCATGGTATTTGAGACAATTTTATTTGGTGCTATTAGGGGAAATGCATTTTTAAGGCAGGTTACTGTTGAGGATCCCATCACAGACCCTGTTTCTAGAGAAAAGGTGAATGCCCCCTCCCCCAATCTACAGAGAATGTATGAAATAAAATAGTGAGTTATATTGTTGTAGGCAGCTGGTGATTGTTAATGTTCTTGTATTGTTGCTTTCATTATAGCTAATAGTCTTGGGCTGATGCATGTTGGTTTGGATGCATTCATTTTGTCTTTTTAGTGTTTGTACGCCTAATGGGTGTTATTGTGCATCATTACATAAACCCTATTAGATTAAAGAGAGTTTGTTGGCTATTGATTCTTGTCAATGTTATATTATTGTCCACCCACATATAAAAATTGCCATGCCCACCAAAAAAGATGTATTAACAAATTCATCTCATTAGTTATGATTTTTCATTTGAAACGTGAATAAGAGATCAAGCTCTTTAATTGTATTGTATTTTGGTTTTTCTAACTTTATTTTACTGTTATGCTAATACATAATATTGTACCTGTGTGTTGGTCTTGGTGGGATTAGCAAATTCAAAAAATTGAGGTGATTATTGAGTGATAAGCTCTATAGTCTTCTATTTTTATAACAAGATCGGTTGTCTACTTTGTATTATGCTTCTGATATTGGTCTCTGTTGTACCTATAAATCCTGTTGGATATTTCTATTTTAATGCTTGGCCCAAATCCCAATGCGTTGAAAAGGGATTTGTTAACTTAGGCCCAATTCCCGAGGGGCTAACCACGACCCGCTTCCAGTTTAGGGTGTTGAAATCCCTAAACCTAATTCCTCTATATAAATACGTCATTTATAGATGGAGGCCATAGAATTCAGAATTTTAGAGTGGAGAGAATTCTCGTTGTTGAGCGCAGAGAAGAGAAGAGCTCTTTCTGTGAGTGTGTCTCCGAGAGGTTAAGTGAGCAACCCTCGTAGAGAGCTATTCCACCATTGTTGATGAGGTTGAGCGTCTTCAACAAGAGACTGTTGAGAGAGTTTGTAACCATTACTGATAATAATGGATTGTTTCTGGACAAGGTCTCGTGGGTTTTCCTTCTTCGTGTCGAAGAAGTTTTTCTCTCACGTAAAGCTATCTTTGATTGTGTTTTTCTCTTTTGTTCTTTCTCATGTTTTGATGGTTCACGTTTCCGTATTATTCTATTTTTTGATTGTTTGAGGGTTGAGTTCGAGGTGACTCCCTGTTCATTGGTAGAGAATGTGTGTTCCTCCCAACAAAAGTGGTATCAGAGCCCGGTCAAAGGGTTCTAAAGGAGAAAGAGACGGGATGGAGACCAATGGTAGCATAGCCCATATCAGGATTATGTTTAAGTTGACTCCAAACAACTTTACCTACTGGAGGCTGATGATGTAAGATCATCTGTATTACAAGGATTTGCATAGGCCCTTTGCCTTTGATGAGAGAACGGCAGGGAAGATCGACAAGGAATGGAAGATCCTGAGTCGCAAAGCCATGGCTACGATCAGGACGTATATTGATAAAAGCCTTTTTGAGCACGTGTTCGAGTTCATGAATGCGTACGAATTGTGGAACAAGCTAGAATCCATGATTCAGAAAAAGACTCCTAGGAACAAGGCACGTCTCGTCCGCCGGCTTGTGAAGTTGGAGTACAAAGACGGGATGAGTATGATTGAATACCTCAACACATACAAAGGTATTGTGAACCAGTTGTCTAAGGCAGATATGAGAATTAACAACAAGATGCAGGCTCTGTTGTTGCTAAGTTCATTGCCGGAGGGCTGGGATACTCTGGTGGTGACATTGAGTAATTAGGCTCCTCAAGGGAAACTGGAGATGGATGTCGTGACTGACAGCCTCCTGAAAGAAGAAGCAAGGAGAAGAGAATGGGGTGTAACCTATAACGACCCGTATGCATCCGGTTCACTAACATTCATTTATGGTCATTAAGCGCAGCAAGTAATTAAGACTAATCAATTTGGAAGCGATAAACAAAATGACGACATCATACGTCATCAACAATAACATCTTTACATTATGTATGGTAATTACACGTTTCATATAATCAGAGGACCAAAATAAGCCATATAACTCAGTAAAAGAATCTCAACAATGGTTGTATAAAATAAGATACCATACACCCTGTCCTCTTTACATACACCAAACTCTCAAATATACAACATATACAAAAAGCACACTAGTTGTGCATCCTCCCCTCAGGGGTACAAAATAAAAGCATAACCAAAAGAAAAGAGCCAACATGCTCTCAAAATATATGCCTAAGGTTCCCACAGAACCATATCAGAGCTCAGGCCTCTTGCCCTGAGATCCACCATCTGCTCGCTGAGCATCACCTGTAAAACATAATCCCCACACATGGGGTGAGATACAAATCTCAGTAAACTCAGGGTTCTTGGAGGTCTTTCCTCTCCCTGGTTCACTTCCATGGCACATAGTATTAAAATTGGCATCACACACACAACCAGCCATTATGACTCTCATAAAGCATAACCAGCCATCACGACTCTCATAAAGCATATCACATGTATATCGAAACACATGTGTAACAATATATATACACATATAACATTGCTTGAGAAAGATCATCCACTAAAGGGCACATTCTCTCAGGACTTTCCGTATCATTGCTTGAGAAAGATCATCCACTCAAGGGCACATTCTCTCAAGACTCTACGCACATTGCCTGAGGAAGATCATCCATTGAAGGGCACATTCCCTCAGGACTTCATGCCAATGCCTGAGAAAGATCATCCACTTAAGGGCACACTTTCTCAGGACTTACTTGGACATCTCTGGCACTTCCGAGGGAAGATCATCCACTTAAGGGCACATTTCCAACGGGAGTCCATAGTAATCTATTCTACTGGCCAGAGAAATCTCATCAATCATACAACATATAATCACAGTGTACATCATATACATGTTCTCAATAAAAGCAGTAACACACAATTTCAATATACATGCATCATGACATATAATAACCATCACTCCAGAGTCGAACAAGACTCTCACATCATAAGCATCGATTAGAATAGTACCTCTGATCAAGTCAGGAGCTCTGGCTGCCTCCCTAGCATCCACTATGTAGATCCGACCTACGGTGGGTGCTACTGATATCACTGGAGCGGCTATAGCTCGACCGCCTACCTGTGGACATTCTCTAGCATAGTGGCATGCTTGCCACATCTATAACATATCAATGGACCAGTGGGGCACGCTCCCCAACGATTCCTCCCATAAGTAGCACACTTGGGAGGTGGAACAGTCTCTGTGGTGTTCCTCTCTGACTAGGGCCCTTCTTGAACCTGTCTGCTGGAGAATGAACCCTCAAATCTCTACCCTTGCCCTTCTTGGCAGGGCCTGATCCACTGGGTCTCCTCATCTCCTGTCTCTCAGAGGAAGTAGGCTGGCTGCCACTACGCCTCCTGATCATATCCTCCACCTGGCGACATTGTCACACCAGGCTACCCAAATCCCAAGAACCACTACCAGCGATCTTCTCCTCAATGTTTTCTCTAAGTCCTCTCTGAAACTTAGCAGCAAGAACCTCTGCATCAGGTAGAGCCCTCCTGAAATGTGCGTATATTAGCCAATTTATTGAACTTGGCCAAGTACTCATCCACCGACATCCGTCCCTGGACAAGGCCCTCAAACTCAGCCTGCTTCTGCTCTCTAGCATCTCTAGGAAAATATCTGTCCAAGAACTGGGTCTCAAAAGTCTGCCAAGTGATAACCTCACCCTTGCCCCTCAACAACTGTGAAGTGGTAACCCACCACTCATGCGCATCTCCCTGAAGTAGATATGTAGCATAGAGAAGTCTCTGATGGTCTGGGCACTCCATCACTATGAAGATCTTCTCTAGAGCCTACAGCCACCTGGCGGCAGCAATGGGATCATATCCCCTATGAAAAGCTGGAGGGTCATGCTTGCGAAAAGCAATAAGCATCTTCACGCTAGCAGTAGTATCCTCCTCAACATCAGCTTGGGACAACCGGTCCCCTCTGTGGTGGCTAGGCCCATCAGAATGATGGCTACCTCCACCCTGGTGGCGACTACCCTCACCCTCGTAAGCAGGAGGTGGAGAAGGTGCTCTATCCGCTCTCCGCAGAGATCTCAACTCCGCTATCAACTTCTCGTTGGCCTTCGCCAAGGCCTCATTCACTTGCCTACTTGCAGCCATCTCATGCTGCATAGCTGCTAAGGCGGCTAACACAGGGTCAGGGTGTCCATCGGCGCCTACCACCTCACTGATGTTCTGAGTCCTCACCATGGCACTGCACATGTCACACAATGGGTGAGTTGATCAGGCCCACACTTAGTGACCACACATGCAATAGTCATCATGAACACCTAAAACAGTTGTGAATAACCCTCAATCACCATAAATAATGCTTCCCTAGGAAACTGCTCTGATACCATAAAAATGTAACGACCCGTACGCATCCGGTTCATTAACATTCATTTATGATCGTTAAGCGCAGCAAGTAATTAAGACTAATCAATTCAGAAGCAATAAACAAAATGACATCATCATACGTCATCAACAATAACATATTTCCATTATGTATGGTAATTACACGCTTCATATAATCAGAGGACCAAAATAAGTCATATAACTCAATAAAAGAATCTCAACAACGGTTGTACAAAATAAGCTACCCTATACCCTGTCCTCTTTACATACACCAAACTCTCAAATATACAACATATACAAAAAGCACACTAGTTGTAGATCCTCCCCTCAAGGGTACAAAATAAAAGTATAACCAAAAGAAAAGAGCCAACATGTTCTCAAAATATATGCAGAAGGGTCCCACAGAACTATATCAGAGCTCGGGCCTCTTGCCCTGAGATCCACCATCCGCTCGCTGAGCATCACCTGTAAAACATAATCCCCACACATGGGGTGAGATACAAATCTCATTAAACTCAGGGTTCTTGGAGGTCTTTCCTCCCTCTGGTTCACTTCCATGGCACATAGTATTGAAATTGGCATCACACATAACCAGTCATCATGGCTCTCATAAAGCATAACCAGCCATCATGGCTCTCATAAAGCATATCACATGTATATCACAACACAGGTGTAAGAATATATATACACATATAACATTGTCTGAGAAAGATCATCCAATGAAGGGCACATTCTCTCAGGACTCTCCTCACATTGCCTGAGGAAGATCATCCACTGAAGGACACATTCCTTCAGGACTTCATGCCAATGCCTGAGAAAGATCATCCACTTAAGGGCACATTCTCTCAGGACTTACTTGGACATCTATTGCACTTCCGAGGGAAGATCATCCACTTAAGGGAACATTTCCAACGGGATTTCATAGTAATCTATTCTATTGGCCAGAGAAATCTCATCAATTATACAACATATCATCACAGTGTACATCATATACATGTTCTCAATAAAAGCAGTAACACACAATTTCAATACACATGCATAATGACATACAGTAACCATCACTCCCTCGGAGTATGGTGGAACACAGTTAAGGGAAAACACTCCCAAGAACAAAGAGCTTACCTGCTCTCAGTGCTACACCGGCTCTCCCGGCTTCGTGGTCACAACCACCAATAGTCTCTGTATCACGCCCTACATGAAGGCATACAACCAATCAATAGCGGTTCTCAATCGTTAGAATGAAAAGAAACATTATTCCTTTCCATTTAAAACTCTTAGTCTTCTATCTTAAGGTTATCAGAACTAACCCACCTAATAGTCAACTCATAGTCCCTCAACAGGATCTATCTCGGCCTAACCAAGCCACTAAAGTCTCGTAAAGACTCTGCATCAACCAATTCAGAGAATTCAACACTATACAGGCCAAAACTCAAGGATTAACAATATGGCTAAAATGGTTACTTCACACAATTTCACCGTTTATATAGCCTCTAGAGCACATATAGTACAAGCATCAAGGCTCATGCACATCATAATATCATTAATCTGACCAACATTCATCCTACTCATACATTTCTCATAGCCAAATACCAAAGTCCATAAAATCAATATTTCAAATCTAAACCTTCATCACAACAATCTCCTAAGCATACTTTTCTAAAGGACCCAAGCATAATTCCAGCTCTAACTCAAATGAGTCACTATTCACCTCAAGAATAAATTCTCAAATAATCGGTAGAATTTGTGTTTCTTACCTTTAAATCGACAAGGAAGGCTAGTGGACAACTTCTCCAAGCTTGGGTGTCCGCAAATCGCCTCATTTCCCCTCAAAATCGAAGTTTTGAGAAGTTCCCTAGAAAAAACAATCTCTCTATTTGATGGTTTTTAGGGAAAAGTGATGAAGGATTCTAGCTCATAGGATGATTTCCTACAAGTTTCATGTTGGGTGTGAAGTGTTTTGGTCAAGGAATGAAGGTTTATGAAGCTTTGCCCCTTCAACAATGGTGGAAAAACGAATGAGGAAGAAGTTGGGTTTTTGGCCCCCAATTCGCGTAACTGGCCTTTTATATTGGCCCTGTCAGCATTCTCGCACTGATGGCGCCAAATTCCAGTGGAGAATGGCTTCCTGGAGCTCTTCTAGCCCTAATGGCGCCACTCTCACGCTGATCGCGCCAGATTCCAGAGGAAAATGGCCTCTTACTGCATTCTTAGGCTAAAGGCGTCAATCTCACGCTAATGGTGCCAGATTCCAACCGTCGCTAATTACATCGCTAACGCTTTTTGCGACAGAATATTGTAAATTTAAACTTCTTTTTCTTTCTTTTTATTTTATATATAACCAGCACGTCTGATGCCAACATTGCTGAGAGTAGGAGTATGTCCGATTTTCGGGTTCATGGCAAGAACCGGGGTGGTGAGAGATGGGATAGGTCCCGAGATCGATCAAGATCGAAGAGTGAACTGAAGTGCTTCTACTGTGGGAAGCTCGGACATAAGAAGACTGACTGCTGGACTCTGCAGAGAGATGAGCAGAATGGCTCTGTGAAGTTAGACCAGAGCATGGAGAAGAAGAAAGAGGTGAAGAACACCACGGCGGTGGTTGCAAGTGTTGGAGCCGAGATATTTCTTCTCGGAAATGATTATTTGAATGTTGCCTTCGATGACTACGCCTGGATAGTTGATTCAGGTGCCTCTTTTCATGTCACTCCTCACAGAAGGTTTTTCTTCTCCTACATGAGTGGAGATTTTGGAGCTCTGAAGATGGGGAATCAGGTGACCACAAGATTGTTGGTGTCGGTGATGTAACCCTGACCTCGGATGTAGGGTACCGACTTGTGTTGAAAGATGTGATGCATGTACCTGACATGCGTTTGAATCTAATATCGGTGGGAAAACTTGATGATGCTAGATTAGTGAACAACTTTGAAGGCTGTAAATTGAAGCTGGCCAAAAGAAACTTGGTGATGGCCAGAGGAAAGAAGGAAGGCTCCTTGCATATGATGCAAGAGAGGATAATTGGCAATGAAGCCAATACTATTTTTGATGGATCAAGCCTGGAACTGTGGCACAAGCATCTTGGCCACATGATTGAGAAAGGGCTTGAGATTTTGGAGAAGAAAGAGCTATTGACCGGGTTGAAAGGTCAAGTGCTGGAGAGTTGCGCGCACTGCCTAGCTGGAAAGCAGCACCGGGTTTCGTTGTGAGACCAGATCAACCCAGGAGACAGAGGTGCATACTTGACCTCATCCATACTGACATTTGCTCCATGTCGGAGAGATCGCTTGGAGGAGCGTAGTACTTTGTTTTCTTCATTGATGACCACTCCCGTAAAGTGTGGGTTTACCTATTGAAAACTAAGGACCAGGTTCTCCAATCATTTAAGGAATTCCATGCCATGGTGGAAAGGGAGACTGGCAAGAGGTTAAAGGTGGTCAGATCTAATAATGGTGGTGAGTATCATGGTCCATTTGAAGCTTACTACAAAGAAGTCGAGATCCTATTTGATAGGACACCTCCCAACACTCCTCAGTTGAATGGACTTGCTGAGAGGATAAACTAGATTATTGAAGAGAAGGTCCGATGTATGCTATCCAACGTCGGGTTGTCGAAAGCATATTGGGGAGAGGCAGTTAGAATAGCGATTGATTTGATAAATCTCTCACCATCACGATCGCTGGAAGGAGAGATCCAGAAGAAGTCTGGACGGGTCAGAAAGTGACCTATGATCACCTGAGAGTGTTCGGATGCCAAGCCTTTGTGCACGTCCTTAATGATGAAAAGGTGAAGCTGGATGCTAAGACGAAGGAGTGCATATACCTAGGTTATAATAACCATGGAAAAAAAAGTTACTGTAGCAGAACCGTTGGAGAGCCAAAATCCAGCCTAGTTTGTGAAAAAACTCCCATTTCCTTGAGTTTCTTCAGAGGGTGAACTTTGAAAGGGAAAGAAGCTGGTTCCAGGACGCCAGAGCTAGGAGAAAGACTTCTCCAGCCTTTCTCTATGGATTTGAGGTAAGAAACATAAGTTTTAACCGTTTAATTCTTAGAATGAGAAGTTGGGTGAATAGTAACAAATTGATGATAGGACTGGAATTAGGCTTAGGTTCTTTAGAAAAGTGTAGTCAGGAGGTTGTTCTGAGTAATATCAAACTCTGAAATTGAAATGGTGATGAAGTTTGAATTTGGCTCTGGGAAGGAAGAAGTGTGTGTAAATAGGCGGTACTGTGGCCTATATTAACTCAAGTACCTTTACAAAAATTGATCATAAGGTCAAATGATCGGCGAAAATGTGTGAATACATTTGGTTTGGTTGAGTTGAACCATTATTGGTTCTTGAAATTAACAAAGCTTTGAATTGGGTTGTACAGAGTCTTGAGGAGACTCTGAGGCCTTAGTCAGGCTGAGTCAGACCCTTGAGGGTCAATGCATGGCCTAGTAAGAGTTGGGCTAAGACAAACCTTAAGTTAGAAGACAGAACTGTTTATAAAAAGGAAGGGTGTTTCCTTCCATACAAGCGGTTGAATACCGTTTCTGATTGTCTACTTCATGCCTATTGTAGGGCGTGGGACGCATAGCACTGGTGGAGGCCACCACGAGACTAGGAGAGCTGATTCTGAGCTGAGACCAAGTAAGCTCAGTGTTTTGGGGAATGTTTCCCCTGCTTGTGTTCACTACACCCTAAATGGGTGATTGTTTGATGTATTGTGCATGCTGATATTGTATGATGCTGTAATACTGTTATATGTATCAGATGTGATAATATGTGGTGATGGCATACTGTAAACAAAATGCTAGATAGACCCTGAGATGGGGTACTTTTGTATTGATTACCTTAGCATAAAGTATGCTGCGTTGGATTTTGATTGATGATGATGATACTGTGTGTTATAATTGCATGAGCATTTACTGGCCAGTAGATTGAGGAACTATGGACCCCATTGGGAATGTGCCCTTAAGTGGATGATCTCCCTTGGGAAAATCCATAGGCGTCCATGTAAATCCTGAGTAGATGTGCCTTTAAGTAGATGATCCTATTCAGGTGTTGGGCGGCAAGTCCTGGGTAGATGTGCCTTTCAGTAGATGATCCTACTCAAGCATAAGTCCTGAATAGATGTTCCCTTCAGTGGATGATCCTATTCAGGTACTCGATGTAAAGCCCTGAATAGATGTGCCCTTCAGTGGATGATCCTATTCAAGCAATTTGTGTTGATTGCATATGTTTGACTGGGTCATTATGTACTTGCAGCTTGTTCTTGTGAGTCGTGAAGGCTGATTGTATGCTGAAGTTTTAAATGATATGATCTTATTATGTTATGTTATATGTATATGCTGTGAAGTGAACCAGGGGGAGGGAAACCTCCAAGAACCCTGAGTTTACTGAGATGATTATCTCACCCCTGTTTGGGGCTATGATGCAGGAGCTGAGGCTGAAGTCATAGAGAGATCCCAAGGCAAAAGGCCTGAGCTGGGATAGTATGATAGAGATCCCTAAGCTTAGAAGACAGAGCTTGTTGGCTCGCATTTTGTTTATTTTGCTTGTGTTTTGGATACCTAGGAAAAATGTGTATAGTTTTGAGAACTATGTACCTTGTAAAAGACAGAGATTCACCATATATGTATAATATGTGTATTTATTTTGGATTTAGGCTTCTTTTATTGTTTTGCTTCCATGTTTGCTGCGTTATCCTGATATTGTAATAATGTTAATACGTCGGGTGCACACGGGTGTTACATTTTATGGTATCAGAGCAGTGTTTAAGGAAGCAATATATGGTGAATATTATGTTTTTCCTTGTGTGTTGGGTGTAAGCCATGTTTACTGCATGTGTGATGTTAAGTGTTAGCCTGATCAACTCATTCTGTTATATTATATGTGCAGTATCATGGTGAGAACCCGGAATACCAATGAGCGGGCGGGTGCAGAGGAACAACCCGACCCGATTGTAGCTGCTTTGGCAGCTGTGCAGCAGGAGCTTGCTGCAAGTAGGCAGGCTAATGAAGCCTTGCTTAAGACAAATGAAGAGACCATGGCTAAGTTGAGAGCTCAACGGAGGGGAGACGGAGTATCCCCTACATAGCAGACTCCTGAAGGCGAGGGTAGTTGCCATCAGGGCGGAGGTAGCCATCATTCTGATGGACCTCAGCGCCAGAGAGGGGACATGTCATTCCAGGCTGATACAGAGGAGGATACAGCGACCAGAGGAAGGATGCTATTCGCCTTCCGGAAGCATGATCCTCCCTCCTTCCATGGGGAGTATGACCCCATAGCTGCTGCCAAATGGTTACAGGCATTAGAGAAGATTTTTACTGTGATAGAGTGTTCAGACCATCAGAAGCTTCTCTATGCCACTTATCTGCTTCAGGGAGACGCACATGAGTGGTGGATCACCACTTCAGAGTTATTGAGGGGCCAGGGTGAGGTCATCACCTGGCAGGTATTTGAGGCACAGTTCTTGGACAGATACTTCCCCAGAGACGCTAGGGAGCAGAAACAGGCGGAGTTTGAGAGTTTGGTACAGGGGAAGATGTCAGTTGATGAGTACCTGGCCAAATTTAATGAGTTGGCTAAGTATGCACATTTCAAGAGAGATCTACCTGAAGCAGAGGTTTTGGCTGCTATGTTCCAGAGGGGACTTAGAGAGAACATTGAAGAGAAGATAGCGGGCAGTGGATCCAGAGATCTGGGTAGCCTGGTGAGACAGTGCCGCCAGGTAGAAGATATGATCAGGAGGCGTAGTGGAGGCCAGTCCACTCAGACTGAGAGGCAGGAGGCCAGGAGACCCGGTAGATCAGGACCTATAGGCAAGGGCAAAGGTAGAGATTTGGGAGTTTCGTTTCCAACGGGCAGATTCAAGAAGGGCTCCAGTCATAGAGGAGCGCCACAGAGATCTGGTCTCCCTCCCAAGTGTAATACTTGTGGGAGGAACCATTGGGGAGTGTGCCCCACTGGCCAGTTGGTTTGTTACAAATTTGGCAAGCCAAGCCACTATGCTAGGGAGTGCCCGCAGACAGGCAGTCGGGCTACAGCTGCCCCAGTGATGTCAGCAACACCTACCACAGGCCGGGTTTATACAGTGGACGCTGGAGAGGCCGTCAGAGCTCCTGATCTGATCAGAGGTACTATTTTGATTAATGCTCATGATGTGAGAGTCTTGTTCAACTCTAGAGCCACTCACTCTTTTATCAGTAACTGTATTGTACGGGAACTGAACTTGCCTGTGTTCAGACTTTCTGTTCCCATGGAGGTCACTACTGCTTCTAAGGAGCAGTGCCTGGTGGACATGTGTTGTAAAGATGTCCATTTTCGGTTTGAGGATAGAGAATATGTAGTTGATCTGCATTGTTTGGCGATGGATTGGTTAGCCAAGTATGGCATTATGTTAGTATGTTGTTACAAAAAGGTGGTAGTGCCCTCAGATGGAGCCGGTTTGAGTTCTATTTCTTTTCTCTCAGTCTTGCAAGTCCGCTAGGAAATACAGAGAGGGGCATATGGATATTTCTTGTTGAGTACAGCAGTTGAGAAACCGGGGTTGGATATGTCAAAAATTCCGGTGGTAAGCGAGTTTGTTAATGTTTTTCTTGAGGAGATTACACAGCTTCCACCGGATAGGGGAATTGAATTCTCCATTGATCTGGTTCCAGGTGTGGGACCTATATCCATAGCCCCTTACCGCATGTCTCCGTTAGAGTTAAAAGAGCTGAAGGTCCAGCTTGAGGACTTGTTGTCCAAGGGGTTAATTAGACCAAGTGTGTTACCCTGGGGAGCACCGGTCCTGTTTGTGAAAAAGAAAAACGGGAGTATGCGGTTATGTGTGGATTATAGGCAGCTGAATAAGGTGATTATAAAGAATAAGTATCCGCTGCCTCATATAGATGATCTGCTGGATCAGCTGAGGGGAGCCTGTGTGTTCTCCAAGATCGACCTGAGATCCGGATACCATCAAATCCGGATTAAGCCAGAGGACATACCAAAGACTGCATTCAGGTCAAGGTATGGCCATTATGAATACCAGGTCATTCCTTTTGGTCTGACTAATGCCCCTGCTGTATTCATGGATTATATGAACAGGGTATTCAGACCATTTCTAGATCAGTTTGTGGTGGTATTCATTGATGATATACTGATCTATTCCAAGACAGAGGCAGAGCATGCCGAGCACCTTAGGATCATTTTGCAGATCTTAAGAGATAACAAGTTGTATGCTAAGTTGTCTAAGTGTGAATTCTAGCTTTCAGAGGTGAAATTCCTAGGCCATGTGATTTCTGCAGATGGGGTGGCCGTTGATCCCAGTAAGATAGAGGCTGTGATGTCTTGGGAGAGACCCAAGAATGTCTTAGAGGTCCGTAGTTTTCTTGGGTTGGCAGGTTACTATCAGAGGTTCATTCAGGGATTCTCCCAGATGGTTTTACCTTTGACTCATTTGACTAGGAAAGGTAACCCATTTGTTTGGACCCATGAATGTGAGGAATGTTTCCTGAGACTGAAAGAAAAATTGACCACAGCCCCAATTCTGATTCTTCCTGATCCTGAGGGTAGTTTTGAGGTGTATTGTGATGCGTCCAAGCAGGGACTTGGATGTGTGCTGATGCAGGAGAAGAGAGTGGTTGCCTATGCATCCAGGCAGTTGAAACCACATGAAGAGAATTATCCCACACATGATTTAGAGTTAGCAGCGATTGTGTTTACTTTAAAAGTGTGGAGACATTATCTTTATGGTGCGAAATTGGTGGTATTCAGTGACCACAAGAGCCTCAAGTATCTGTTTGACCAGAAAGAGTTGAATATGAGGCAGAGGCGATGGATGGAATTCCTCAAGGATTATGACTTTGAGTTGAAATACCATCCAGGGAAAGCTAATGTGGTGGCGGATGCATTGAGTAGGAAACATGTAAGTATTGCCTGTCTGGTGATCTCTGATTGCAGATTGATTGAGCAATTCAGAGATATGCACCCATCCTTAATAGAAGGTGCTAGGGGTCTGGAGCTGAGAAAGACCCAGATTGAGAATGAGCTAATTCAGAGGATTCGGGAGGTCCAGAGACATGATGATGATGTTAGGACCACGATTGGTCAACGGGATGTTTCCAGGGATGATCATGATTTGGTGTTATACCAGGGCCGGATCGTAGTGCCTAAAAGCGAGCTAGTTGATGCAGTTCTGGCAGAGGCTCATAAGGGCCAATTCAGCATTCATCCAGGTGCCACCAAGATGTATCAGGACCTCAAGAGGAAGTTCTGGTGGCCAGGGATGAAGAAAGACATAGCTGAGTATGTGACTAGATGCCTGGTATGTCAGAAGGTGAAGATTGAGCATCAGAGACCGTCAGGCCTACTGCAGCCGTTGCAGATTCCAGAGTGGAAATGGGATAGCATTTCCATGGATTTTGTTGTTGGATTACCGAGGACTCAGACTGGATGTGACTCCATCTGGGTAATTGTTGATAGGCTGACAAAGTCTGCTAACTTCTTACCTGTTCGGACTGACTATACTGCAGAAAGGTTGGCTCAGCTATATATCCGAGAGATTGTCAGGTTGCATGGAGTTCCAGAGAGTATCATTAGTGACAGAGACCCGAAGTTCACTTCAAGATTCTGGAGTGCGCTTCAGGAGGCTTTTGGTACTCAGCTGAGGCTCAGCACAGCCTATCATCCTCAGACAGATGGTCAGACAGAGAGGACCATCCAGACCCTGGAGGATATGTTGAGGGCTTGTGCATTAGAGTAGGGTACCGGCTGGGACAGGTACCTACCTCTGGTAGAGTTTTCATACAATAATAGTTTTCATGCCAGTCTGGGCATGGCACCTTATGAAGCACTATATGGCCGGAGGTGCAGAACTCCTGTATGCTGGACTGAGGTGGGTGAGAGACAGCTTCTTGGACCTGAGATGGTTTGAGAGACCTCTGAGCAGATCAGAATGATTAGAGACAAGTTGATGAAGGCTCAGAGTCAACAGAAAAGCTATTATGACCATAAACACAGACCCCTGCAGTTTGACGAGGGTGATCATGTGTTTCTAAGGCTGTCTCCGGTCACGGGTGTAGGACGAGCTTTAGGTGTGAGAAAGCTAAGCCCTAGATTCAATGGTCCCTATCAGATACTTCAGAGGGTTGGACCAGTGGCATATAGGCTAGCTCTACCTCCCCAGTTGTCAGGACTACACGATGTCTTCCACGTGTCACAGCTGAGGAAGTATGTGTCAGATCCATCACACGTGGTAGAACCTGATGCTATTCAGATTAGAGAAAACCTGACGAGTCCTACACGACCGATGCGGATTTTGGACCGGACGGAGAAAAAGATCGGCAACAAAACCATTCCCCTAGTCAAAGTCCAATGGGAAGGAAGATCACCTGAAGAAGCGACTTGGGAACGAGAGCAAGAACTAGTACAGCTATATCCAGAGTTGTTCACCAGGTATAAATCTAAATTTTGCAGACAAAATTCCTAAAAGGGGGGAGAAATATAATAACCATGGGAAAAAAAAGTTACTGTAGCAGTTACTGTAACTTGGCACTCCGAGTGTGGGATCTGGCACTCCGAGCGTGGCAATGTAGCAGAAGGTCATTTTTTACGATTTTTGGCGCCATCAGCGCCAAAGTGGCGCCAGGAGCGCCAAACTGGCGCCAAGAGCGCCATAGAGGCTGGAAACTGGCGCCAGGGGCGCCAAAGTGACGTCAAGGGCGCCAGATGCACTGGATTTTGGCGCCAGGAGCGCCAGTGTGGCGCCAGGAGCGCGGCATGTCGGTCAGGCCACCTATAAAAGGCCATTTCGCGAATTTTTCAGAGGAAACCACTGTTCATCTTCCTCCTTTGTCCAGGCAGCCATTTCTGAGCTATAAGAGCTTCCTACCTTCATCCTAAACCATATAAACACCTCCTAATCACTTCAAAACTTTATTAGAACCGTTGGAGAGCTAAAATCCAGCCTAGTTTGTGAAAAAACTCCCATTTCCTTGAGTTTCTTCAGAGGGTGAACTTTTAAAGGGAAAGAAGCTGGTTCCAGGACGTCAGAGCTAGGAGAAAGACTTCTCCAGCCTTTCTCTATTGATTTGAGGTAAGAAACATAAGTTTTAACCGTTTAATTCTTAGAATGGGAAGTTGGGTGAATAGTAACAAATTGATGATAGGGCTGGAATTAGGCTTAGGTTCTTTAGAAAAGTGTAGTTAGGAGGTTGTTCTGAGTAATATCAAACTCTGAAATTGAAATGGTGATGAAGTTTGAATTTGGCTCTGGGAAGGAAGAAGTGTGTGTAAATAGGTGGTAGTGTGGCCTATATTAACTCAAGTACCTTTACAAAAATTGATCATAAGGTCAAATGATCGGCGAATATGTGTGAATACATCTGGTTTGGTTGAGTTGAACCATTATTGGTTCTTGAGATTAATAAAGCTTTGAATTGGGTTGTACAGAGTCTTGAGGAGACTCTGAGGCCTTAGTCAGGCTGAGTCAGACCCTTGAGGGTCAATGCATGGCCTAGTAAGAGCTGGGCTAAGACAAACCTTAAGTTAGAAGACAGAACTGTTTATAAAAAGGAAGGGTGTTTCCTTCCATACAAGCGGTTGAATACCGTTTCTGATTGTCTACTTCATGCCTATTGTAGGGCGTGGGACGCATAGCACTGGTGGAGGCCACCACGAGACTAGGAGAGCTGATTCTGAGCTGAGACCAGGTAAGCTCAGTGTTTTTGGGGAATGTTTCCCCTGCTTGTGTTCACTACACCCTAAATGGGTGATTGTTTGATGTATTGTGCATGCTGATATTGTATGATGCTGTAATACTGTTATATGTATCAGATGTGATAATATGTGGTGATGGCATACTGTAAAAAAAATGCTAGATAGACCCTGAGATGGGGTACTTTTGTATTGATTACCTTAGCATAATGTATGCTGTGTTGGATTTTGATTGATGATGATGATACTGTGTGTTATAATTGCATGAGCATTTACTGGCCAGTAGATTGAGGAACTATGGACCCCATTGGGAATGTGCCCTTAAGTGGATGATCTCCCTTGGGATAATCCATAGGCGTCCATGTAAATCCTGAGTAGATGTGCCTTTAAGTAGATGATC
>PYAF01000423.1:29059-44466 GCA_007407185.1 Glycine tomentella
TGTTGGATTTTGATTGATGATGATGATACTGTGTGTTATAATTGCATGAGCATTTACTGGCCAGTAGATTGAGGAACTATGGACCCCATTGGGAATGTGCCCTTAAGTGGATGATCTCCCTTGGGATAATCCATAGGCGTCCATGTAAATCCTGAGTAGATGTGCCTTTAAGTAGATGATCCTATTCAGGTGTTGGGCGGCAAGTCCTGGGTAGATGTGTCTTTCAGTAGATGATCCTACTCAAGCATAAGTCCTGAATAGATGTTCCCTTCAGTGGATGATCCTATTCAGGTACTCGATGTAAAGCCCTGAATAGATGTGCCCTTCAGTGGATGATCCTATTCAGGCAATTTGTGTTGATTGAATATGTTTGTTCTGGGTTATTATGTACTTGCAGCTTGTTCTTGTGAGCCGTGAAGGCTGATTGTATGATGAAGTTTTAAATGATATGATCTTATTATGTTATGTTATATGTATATGCTGTGAAGTGAACCAGGGGGAGGGAAACCTCCAAGAACCCTGAGTTTACTGAGATGATTATCTCACCCTTGTTTGGGGCTATGATGCAGGAGCTGAGGCTGAAGTCACAGAGAGATCCCAAGGCAAAAGGCCTGAGCTGGGATAGTATGATAGAGAACCCTAGGCTTAGAAGACAGAGCTTGTTGGCTCGCATTTTGTTTATTTTGCTTGTGTTTTGGATACCTAGGGAAAATGTGTATAGTTTTGAGAACTATGTACCTTGTAAAAGACAGAGATTCACCATATATGTATAATATGTGTATTTATTTTGGATTTAGGCTTCCTTTATTGTTTTGTTTCCATGTTTGCTGCGTTATCCTGATATTGTAATAATGTTAATACGCCGGGTGCACACGGGTGTTACATCGGTTCGCCGAAAATCGAGTTTGGTTTCAGACTGTGGGATCCAATCAATAAGAGGATTGTGAGAAGTCGAGATGTAGTGTTTCATGAGGATGAATCCATCCATGACATCTCAAACCCCCGAGTCCGAGTTACTGTCCGAAGTGAAGAACCCATCCCTCGTGTGCATGTTGAAACAGGGGGAGAAACCAGTGAAGAAATCGCTGGAGGCGATGTTGAAGATGATGACCAGCAAGAAGCTGATGATACCGGGATCCGGGTTAAGAATGAAGATCTGGGTTCTAAAGAGGCTGAAGATGAACAGTCGATATACCCCACTAGAGAAATAAGACCTTCTACAAGGTATCCACCTAATGAATATACCATAATTGTTGAGGATAGTGAACCTCAGAGTTATGATGAGGCGGTGGAGAGCCCAAAAAGAGATGAATGGGAGAAGGTTATGTAGGATGAGATGAGATCCTTGCATGAGAATCATACTTATGAGTTGACTGAGCTACCTAGAGGAAGGCGAGCTCTGAAGAACAAGTGGGTGTATAAGATCAAATAGGAGGAGAACGACAAGAGGCCGAGATACAAAGTCTGGATTGTAGTGAAAGGCTGCAATTAGAAGAAGGGGATTGATTTTGATGAGATTTTCTCTCCTGTTGTGAAGATGACCTCGGTCCAGATTGTGTTAGCCATGGCAGCTACAATGGACCTGGAGGTAGAGCAAATGGGCGTGAGACGGCATTTCTTCACGATGAGTTGGAAGAGGAGATATATATGGAGCAACTTGAAGGGTTCCGAGCTCCGGGAAGTGACGGCTTGGTATGCCGACTGAAGAAGAGTCTCTATGGCTGGAAGTAAGCACCTTGACAGTGGTACAGGAAGTTTGATTCCTTCATGACAGACCATAAGTTCATGAAGATGGATGCCGACCACTATGTAGTTGTGAAGAGGTACGAGACTGGTGATTTCTTGATCTTACTATTGTATGTGGATGACATGCTGATAGTAGGGTAAGACAAGGTGAAAATTGTTGCCTTGAAGAAGGCGTTGAACTCGTCCTTCGCGAAAAAGGAACTTGGTCCAGCAAAGCAGATTCTCGGAATGAAGATTATCTGGGATAGAAAGAAGAAGCTACTGTGGCTAAGTCAATAGAAATATGTTGAAAAGATCTTGAAGAGATTCAACATGAACAAAGCCAGAACAGTAAGCAACCCCTTGGCCGGACATTTGAAGCTGAATGAGAGGTAATGTCCGAGATCAGATGAAGACAAAGAGAAGATGGAGAAGATCTCATATCAATCTGCAGTCGGAAGTTTAATGTAAGCAATGGTTTGCACTAGACCCGACCTGGCGTATGCAGTTGGAGTAGTGAGCTGGTATCTTTCGAATCCCAGCAGAGAGCATTAGGAAGCAGTGAAATGGATCTTCAGGTACCTCTGGGGTACGACCAATTTGTGTCTTTGTTTTGGAGATGGTGAAGCCGAGTTGCAAGGCTACTCCGATGCTGATTTAGGGAGAGATTCTGACTCAAGGAAATCGACAATGGGATATTTGATGACGTTTGCTGGAGGGGCAATCTCGTGGTAGTCAAGGCTGCAGAAGTGTATGGCACTTTCAACCACGGAGGCCGAGTATATTGCCGCAACAGAAGCGTGCAAAGAGTTGTTGTGGATGAAGAAATTTCTCCAGGAACTCGGCCAAGACCAAGATAAGTATGAGCTAAAATGTGACAGTCAGAGCGCAATTCATCTTGCGAGGAACTCGACGTATCACTCCCACACCAAGCACATTGATGTGAGGTATCACTAGATACAGGATGCGGTGGAGGAGGAAAAACTCACACTTGGCAAAGTGCACACCAGTCAGAATTGGTCTGACATGATGACGAAGTCGGTTGAACAATAAAATTTGAAGATTGTTGTGAAGGAGCTGGGCTGATGAATTCGGTACATTGAAGCCGAAAAGGAAGGCCAGGTTGTGATGAGCAGACCTCGGCTTTAGAGGAAAACCAGAAAGGATTTCGGGTTACCGATGTGTCACATTGAAAATGGAAGGGAGAGATTTGTTGGATATTTTCGTTTTAATGCTTGTCCCAAATCCCAATGCGTTGAAAAGGATTTATGGACTTGGGCCCAATTCCTAAGGAGCTGACCTCGGCCCACTTCCAGTTTAGGGTGCTGAAATCCCTAAACCTAATTCCTATATATAAATACGTCATTTATAGATGGAGACCGTAGAATTCAGAACTCTAGAGTGGAGAGAATTCTTGTTGTTGAGCGCAGAGAAGAGAAGAGCTCTTTCTATGAGTGTGTCTCTGAGAGGTTGAGTGAGCAACCCTTGTAGAGAGCTGTTCCACCATTGTTGGTGAGGTTGAGCATCTCCAACGAAAGGCTGTTGAGAGAGTTTGTAACCATTATTGATAATAGTGGATTGTTTCTAGACAAGGTCCCGTGGGTTTTCCTTCTTCGTGTTGAAGAAGTTTTTCTCCCACGTAAAGCTATCTTTTATTGTGTTTTTCTATCCTGTTCTTTCTTGTGTTTTGATTGTTCACGTTCCCGCATTATTCTGTTTTTTGATTGTTTGAGGGTTGAGTCCGAGGTGACTCTCTGTTCGTTGGTAGAGAAGGTGTGTTCCTCCCAACAAATCTATGGTTGCTAGTGAACATATAATAAATGAGATTCTTCATTTTTGGTTGAAATAAATTTCTGCCTGTTGCATATATTTTCCTGTTTTATATTTTTGATGATTTACGGATGTTCACATGCATATTGAGAAAAATGTTTTTGTGGTCTTCTATGTTGGTGAAAAAGCAAAAGCCAAGATTCTAAAAATATGTGAAGCCTTTGGTGCTAATCGTTACCCTTTTGCTGGGGAACTTGGAAAGTAAGCTCAAATGATTACAAAGGTTTGTGTATTTGTTCTTAAGTTTCCTAAGGAAACTCTTTTGTTCTTTTTCCCACACACCCCAAGTTTTATGCTGGCATACTACTTTAATGCAATACATGTGAATTGATTGCCAGAAACAATTGGATAGTTAATTCATAGGTGAAGTATGGACAAGCCTGTCTTTATATTTTAATTGCAGGTGTGGGAGATATGGTGTAGTAGTACTAGTATTGACCTTGAGATAAGAGTTAGGCGGTCTTCCCTTGCTCAAATTACTTGAAAATGAAGTGTACCACCCTCAATAAAAATGAACCCTTGTAGCATTGAACACTAACCTTTATTGTGGCCATAGAGTGGACAAGAGAGGATTGGCTCAATTTCTAAGTTTTTCTTAGATGTCTCTTGTAACCATAAGGCATTGAGTGAGTGCATGCACAATAGCCAAAGAGGTAATTAAGAAATATTCCTCAAATATGTCTTCCTTAACCATAATTGCTTACTAAGAATACTAAGTACAAGCTATTTGAATAATAAAATTTGTTATAGTTATAATTGCTAGGGGATAGCATAATCTTTCCTTTTCATGTGAAACAACAACATTTATCTAGCCAAGTTATTTTTTGTGTATGTTTTATTTAGAAGAACCTTCACCTTTATATGTTTTTGTTAAGTTACAATTTTTTGGGTTTACCTCTGATTCTCTAAACCGTTTTAAAAAATTCATCCACAAGTTTCTGGAAGACTTTTAGAATTGAAGATCCATTAGCATTGGGATAACTTGCTAAATACTATTGGGGGCTCAATTTTAGCAATGGGATGTTTTGGTATGTCAAAAATAAAAACTAACAATGTTATGTATTATGCATGTGATGAACATGTATTTATATGTCTGTTCGTCTACTTTATGATGCTTTCGATTTGATTAATTATAAACTGTCATTCTCACGTATACAATTTTCTTGTAGATTAATTTATTTTTCTATTGGTCTGTTTGTTTAATTTTTCTTGACAATATTCTTTAAATTCATGAAGGTGAGGAAGGAGAAATCTGTTCATCATACACTGAATATGTTGAGCTTTGATGTGACAAAAAAAAAATCTTGTGGTTGAGGGGTGGAGTCCTATTTATCAACTAAGCATGTATTTATTGTTATTTTGATCCTTTATTTTATAATGAGTTTTCATTTTGTCTAACCAGAGTTAATACCTTGGGAGGGTTTTGTAAAATTGATTTAATGGAACATGTTACCTCGAATTTTAAGAAAATCGTTTTTAAAAGTGTCTACTTTTTTAGATGGTTTTCAAAAAATTGTCTTAGAAAGTCAACTTTCTAAGATAGGTTTTGAAAAAACCGTCTTAGAAACCTTAGTTTTTTAACATTTTTAAAAACAACAAAAAAAAACATTTTATGATGATTTTTAAGAAAATTGATGTAGAAAACCACATTCTAAGACAGTTTTAAAACCGTTGTGGAAAGTGTTAACTTTTCACAATGACATATTCAAAGACGGTTAAAAACCATTGTGAAAAGCCACAAAGAACCACCTTTGAAAGCATTTTCGATAGTAGTGCACAATGTTACATCATATAGTTTTAAAGCAAAAGACAACTAAGTCCCCAAGATTCAAGAGATAAGAAACATAATCTCGACTAGGTTGACATTAGGAATCCTATCAATCCTATTCTAAGCAAGTATGATAATATTAAGAAGATGATAAAAATGAAAACAATACAAAAGATAACATCGAGGACAAAGAGAACCCTCTAAAAGTTCAACAAAATCTATAATTAGGAAGAAAACGTTTATCTCTAAGGAAGTCAAACTTCAGAAAATTCGAAAGATCATCCCACCAAAGGAATCCAGTAGCGTGTAGCTTGTGATTTACTAGCTTGTCTGCGCAACAATTACCTTTACCATTCACATGCGAAACAACAAAGGACGTAATGTTCATCAAATGAAGACATGAAAGCTACAACTACAATGCTAGAATCATATTCCAACCACAATTTAGGCCAACCACGACCACATGCTATTTTAATAGCAGTCATGTGGCTCCACAAAGTTCTGCACAAAGTGAAAAGGTTAGACCCAAATGCAAGGAAAAACAACCCAAGGCCCTGCCACAATGATCTCTATAAATCCTTTCACAAGCTGTAGTGCTAAAGGATTCCCTTGTAATGCCATCAACATTAAATGTAGTCCTTCCATGCAAGGGGATACCAAAAGACTGTTTTGATAATTGGTGCTTTATATGGGTGAATAACAACCTTTAAGTTCTTAAGAATGACAAATTCATCAATCAAATTATGCAAAAAACCAAAAGATGAGTTACCTGAAAGAGATATCATTGCGTTAATAATTTTATTAATAATGCTAGATTTAGATATCGGGCTCTATTGAACCTAGATTGATTTCTACTAATCCAAATAAACCACATCGTATTAAGGATGATTACAACAAAAACATCATGCACTTGTTGCTCCTAGGATCATTACAAGCCTTCAACAATGCAATTGCGGGAAGAAATATCAAAATGGCAATCAATAAGCATACTCCCCATCCAACTATCACATAATATTTAATACACATTTGCTTCAACGATATAATTTTAAGAAACCCTTAAATGATCCACACTTAAATAATTTTTTTATTTACACTTACTTTTGTTTCAATTAAAATTTTAGGTCTATTGTAAGTAATAAAATATTTTTCTAATCATAAGAAACTGTTACTTATAGAAGCAACATACCTTAACTTTAAGCAACTTAACATGACACATAGATCTTCTCCAATTGTAAAAGAAAACTAAGCAACAATATCCTAAAATAAACAACTAGTTAAGAAACTCTCATTGAAGATGTTCTAATAATATAAGAGTGTTTAAATCTAAACTAATAAAAATTGTACTACCTATGGTCCAAGTTCAATTAACTAATTAACCAAGATTAATGAATTTGATTAATTTAGTTGAAATCATTAAATTTGTCTTAAATTATTTTTTTGTGTTCAAAACTACCCATGTTAGCAAAACAAACAAACATAAATGTTTTGTATTTGTCTCACTATCACCTTATTCTAGAATTAACTTTAATGAAGGGTATTATTGTGAGAAATAATTAATACAAAGAATATTTTAGATTGGATCTTATAAAAAGGGCTAAATCACACTTTTAATTTGGAACTTATAATAAGGATTGAAGATAGTATTTAAATGAAAGTTCTTGCTAAGGGGTGTCTTAAGACACTAGTTAAGGAATTAAAATTATTATTTTTTATATTGAAAATCATATGTAAGCGCATTTAAAATTTATAGAGAAGCATATTTTTATGCGTTACAATTAAAACCTTTTCTCTTTTATATTCTTAATTGGTGCCCACACAAAAGTTCTCATGTTTGTAGAAGAAGACACAAAACCATAGCATGCAAAGGCAACATGCCTAAGGATTATCATTTTCTTTTGCACACCTCATCTTTTGTATGTACATTTTATCCAATGTTGAATTCCAGGCCTCATTTGGGAGACACAAAAAGAATGGTTACAGAAAAGAATAATTTCCAATGTCGTGTTCTCCCTTGTTGATTCATTTACAATTAGAAAAGGATTTGATTAACTCTTAACAACATTTGATCTACACTACAACATACGTTTTTTGTGACTACAAATAAAGTATAATTCACTAAAATGAAAGGGGGGAGGTGATGATGATGGAAAGAAAAAAAATGAACAAATTTTAGAAAATGTGTATCTCCTTTCTGATCATGGCATAGCCTCCAATAAGTGTGTTGGTTGCCAAATTGGGTATGAGTATCAATATGTTAGTTAGAACTTTGTCATTTCCTTTATAACTATATATTGATGGCCACCAGTTGCAAGCTGATGAATATTTAGCATCAAAATTTCACCTTCAAGTGTCCTCTACAAAAACTCTGAAGATGAAATCACGAAAGCGTTTAGAGTATAGCCTTGGATCAACTGCAGAGATTGATGCTGGATTATATTGGAATGATTTGTAAGCATGCTCAAGCCTTTTACTGATGTCATAGTCTTGCAATATGTCTATGATACCAAAGAAGATTATGATCTCATAGAACTCCCCAGTTGGTTCTCCAACCAGTTGAGGAGTGTCACTAGTGTTTTTTCTCGCAGTCATTTCAGCCCTCGCTGGCATGTTCACTCCTAATTGAATCCACCTGAAACATAAAACACAATGCAAAATTTTCAAAAAAATGCAAGAAAGAACATATATTAACTGAAGAGCATCAAAGTATGATAAACCAAAGGCTTGAGTAATAGTGTATGACTATCATTTAAGCAATTTTTTGGGAAAATTAAAAAGGGTTGAAAAATATCAGCATAAAAAATGACTTGTTAGAAACTAAACAGTCTCACTGATATTAGATAAATTGGATTGAATTGGTAAAATGGTTCAGTGAAAGCTAATGTTTGGTCAAGTACTCAAGCTGAGTTTGTGTTTATTTCAGTCAGAACTTAGGCTCTCTCTGGTGGGAATCTCCGACGAGGTGGCTCTCTAATGAGCTTTTTAGATATAGACAGGGTCTTCCCTAGTATAGGTTTACATAGTTTGGTTTGGTCCCGCAAGTGTTTTGTTCTTTTATGTATATCAAATTGATTTTGGTGCATAGTTTGTATATTTAGAGGGTGGGGTGCCAACCTAGTTAGGATTCCACCTTCTTGATCCTTATGCATTTCTTTTGGACAAAAAAAACAAGTCAAAACAAAGGTTACTTAAAAATTGAAACTTCTTCCAAGATGAATTTATTGACTATATACCGACTAGGATCTACAATAAAATGATCTCCATCCACTCCAGAAAGACGAGGCAATCCATCGTCAACACCAGTTGGGGTGGTGCAACTCGCTGAACTGTGACGAGTAGGTGTAACAACGCCAATAGATGTTGTTTCCTTGAAGTGGAGACCCACCAACATACTGTAATCCATAATCCTCTCTTGTTCAAGAAAGTCACAGTCTCTATCCACTTGCCTGCATGAAAGCATATTTAGAAATATAACCAACTTCCAAGTACTCCACAACATAAATGTCAAGTCTTAGAAGCCACTTTTTATTGCATCAATTATATCATATACTATTGTAGGAAGTTATGCATCTTATGCAACAATGCAACTTTTTCAGTGAAAGTTTCATATATGTTAGATTGTTGGTGTGGAGTTTGTATGTTTCAACTAAAGTTATAATTACTTTATTATCACAGAAGCTAATAAAACATGCTTTTAATGAAACAAATACTTGCATATATAGTGCAGTGTCCTACATGCTATACACACAAATAGTTGAAAAGGGAGCAATAAGCAAGAAATTGACCTGCAGAATTCTTGAAACCAAGACTTCTGTAAACGGAATATAAAATTTAGGTCAAGGTCCTTAAGTGTTGTTGTTGGCTCTATTTCTGATTCAGGTTTATCAGTAGTGCGACTGAAGGTTGAACCTTTTAAGTCAAAGCGCCTGTGGATGGCATACTGAGAACAGAACAGGTTTCCCATGATGACAAAGCGAACCTAAAATTGTTGGAAGAGTAATTAGTACTAAAATCTTTATTATTGATACGCACCTCAGTATTAGTGTACTTACCTTCTTCTGTGCAGCCCCTATTAGTCTAACACAGTGGAGGCCAAAGAACTTGGTGACTAGAGTGTTCTCAAAAGCCCGAACATGCTTATAATATGCAGGAAGCATTCTCAAAAAAACCTACAATCATGTAATCAAGTCAGCATTAACTTATCACTTAGTAGATATATAACAATACATAACCTCTAAAACTCAAATTATTAATTGTCACGCATCATGTCAAAGTGGAGTAATAAATATCTATGACAAGCTTAAAATTTTCTTAACAAATAGTAACAGTTGTTCTTTTGTAATGCATAGATCCATTCTACTACTGGAATTATTACAACTGAAAATTATAAGTGTAAAACTATCTAATTATGAATTAATAGGATATATACATAAATAAACTCATGGCTTATATTATATCTAACTAACAAAAAGGGACCTCACTTTCACTTCTGCTTTCTTCATGGTCTTTATCATGTAACAGTCATCATTGGTCAAATAGAAAAAGCTTCCACTTTTCCCAGGGGATGAGAGCTCTCGAAGAGCATCATTGCCACATATTGAAATCATATAATCAGCAGGATCAACTTTGAACAATTTTCTGAGAGCCCTAGAAATATAAATGCAATCAGTTTGAGTATAGTTATAGACTAATTATTATACTTATGAAACAATTACAATAACAACCATGAACTTCATAGAGATTAGAGACGCCATAGAGATTAGAGACGCGTCTAAAAAGTTTTCCTAGTGCCACTTTCTAGAGAAATAAAAACCTTCCTCAGAGCATAAATTTTCAAGAGCACTCGCAACAAGTTAGCACATAGCAGATTCTGTTACAAAACATTGTTCACCTAATCAAGACAAAAGTTTGTTGAAATGAAAAACAAGACTATTCAACCCTGATGTCTACCTGAACACTACCGGGCAGTAGTCTTTCCATCTAAATTCACAAGACGGGTGAGGTGGTGTGTGCTTGGATCCTTCTGGTGGAAATCTTGTCCATACTTTTTCTTTGGGATCAAATGCAGAAGACTTCAAATCAAGAGATGCACTTGGAGCAGGTCTTCCAACAGAATGCCTATGCTATGGCACAAGAAGTTAATACTGGTGTAGCAAAAATCAAGAAGGAAATTTTATTTGCTAGAATGTCATGTTCATCACTTATTTGTATTATGGAAGACATCAATTTAACTCAAACTATATTTTATTCTAGAAAATAGATTTATCATTCAAAATATTTTAAAACAAAAGACAAATCTACATTTTAAAAAACTGAATGCGAGAAGAAAAGGCTAAGACAAACAGCCAGACCATGAAAATAAGACTAAATTACATGAAAACAACAAATGTGATTGGTACCTGATGCCTAGTTGTAGATTTAACATAAGCACACAATTCTTGTGCCCTTTAGATATGGTCTCTCCTTGTCTATTGGGATTCTTTATTCTCAAACTCGACAAACTGTTTTGGCTCAAAACTGAATGATCATCCAAGGAACTAAATCTAGACTTCCTACCTACATCAAAAGCACAAGACCCATCTTCAGAGCTGTAATTACTAATCCTTCCATCGTCAGACGTCCACCTTGGCTTCCCACTCCCATCTATTCTCTTCTTATGCACCTTTTTATTATCGTCCTCTCCGCCACACATACTCAAAGTCTTCTGTGATGGGTAAATTTCCACCTTCTCACAAGGACAAATTTGGCAATCATTCAACTCCACATTGAACACATCCAGAGGATCCCAATCCATGCGGCTATTAGAGGATCCAGATGGGTAATAGGTCCCACTTCGCTCCTTTGGATCTTGACTCCAAACCCCAACATAGAAGCTCCCATCACCCCACTTGAATGTGCCATTCCCCTTAGGCAACCCTTCCTCCCAACACCCATCATACCTATTCCCATTACTCCACATCATTGTCCCATTCCCACAAAACACCCCACTCCTCCATTGCCCAATGTACTGGTTCCCATTCTTCCATTGGTACCTCCCATGCCCATTTTGCACCCCTTTCCTCCACTGCCCATCATAGAAATCCCCATTGGGGTAACTCTCAGTCCCTTGCCCATGCTTCAAGTTCATAACCCAAGACCCCTTATAGGTGTCCCCAGAAGAACCAATGTAGGTGCCTCTCCCATCCATGTTACAACTCTTGAATAAACCCTCATATGTGGCACCACTAGGCCAACTAAACCTTCCCCTCCCCATGGTGGTGCCTTTGCTCCACTCACCAACATACATGCACCCATCTGTCCAAAGGTATTTTCCTTGGCCATGGGGGAACTTATCAAGCCATTGGCCTGTGTAGAAGTCACCAATGGGGAGAATCTTCTCAACCTGACATACATCTGCTGACTCATCATCTACCAAATGAGCCACAGACATTGGTGTGAAGATGTTGTTTGCCTTTTTCTTTGCACCACTTGATTTGCAAACCGTTGCTTCCCAACCCTTCACTATGCCGTTGATCTCTCTGCTCATTCTCTTGAAGGTCTCCACTTTGAATCACCCTTCCCGACATCCACATACACACACCCCTATTCACCTTCATCCATCAATGCCCACATCACAAATGCCCTTGAATTAGCAACAAATTGTTTGATGAACGCAACATGGCAGAAAACATTCCTGCACCAAACCCATAACAGAAAACACACACACCAGAAGACACACAAATGGACAGAATCAATCAAATTGTGAAACTAAACTCAAGACAAAGAAAATTAATCTTTTTTTTGCTTTTGGATTTGTGTTATTTATGTGGTTATGTCAAATGGGTTGGCTTCAGAGTTTCAATGAAACTGTGGTTCTCTCGGATTGACAAGGAAAGCAAAAGGTTGGTTGGAACCGAGGATTGTCCTTTTTTTCTTTTACTTGTTTTGTACAGTGTTTCTTTTTTTTTTTTTTGTCTTTTTTTCCTTATTTTTGTATTTTTTTTTTTTTTAGTTGGAATTGGACAAAAGGAATTCAACTCATGCTTCTGTGGATTTCGACTTAGGCTCCGAGAAGTAATAGGAGACCAGACAATTGAATGGAGCGAGACAAATGATGACGGTGATGCCATTTTTAGCGTGAAAGATAGTTTGGTCCTAATTATAGTGTTTTTTGTTTTAATCACATATGTGTTTGTACCTTAAGCCGTTGGTTAGATTGAGAATGCCAATTGGTTTTGGCTTTTGTGGATTGCTACCAGACTGTGTGAATTCTTCATGGCTCTTAAAGCCAACAACAATCCAGTCACATGCACCATGAATGAGATTTTATCATGCATGGGGAGAAAGTGTCGAAGTGTAATGGTTTATATACACGACAATTTTAAAGAGAAAAATTGTAATTATAAAATGCAATATTATATTATAACTTTCCAGCTTAATATCATATCTATTTTAAAATACAATTTAATATAAATTGGTTATAAAAAATACAACTAAATATTAAATTCATCTTTAAACATTATATTGATAAAATGATCATACAAACTTAACAACAGCATGAAATTGTCGTGTTTTACATATATCTATAGACTAAATAAAATTTTAATTCTTTCAAAGACTAAATTGTCACAATTTACACATTTAAGTACTAAAATAGTTATTTATCCTATTTTGTTTTAGAAAAAGACAAGTATATTATGTTGTAGATGGTGAATATTTAGCAATTAATTTTGCAAAAAAAAATGAAAAATAATAAAGAGAATATAAAAAATATACTCCCTCCAATCTTGTTTATAAGAAGAAAAAGCATATTTGATTTCACACTTAGCAAGGAAGTTAATCACTAAATTGCATTAATTCTCATTAAAAAAAGTTTTTTTTCCTTTAAATTATTCTTTGTTAGAATTTCATATCAAACATAAAATAAAATCTTTAGTCATATTAAATGAAAAATATTTTTAAAAATAATTTTATTAAATAAGATAGGAGTGAAGTGGGTCTACAAAGCAAGGCGATTAGAGTGAAGTGGGTCTACAAAGCTAAAAAGAATGCCATGGGAGAAGTTGAAAGATACAAGGCGAGATTGGTGGCGAAAGGCTATAGTCAACGAGCAGGAATCAATTATGACGAGGTATTTTCTCCTGTTGCTCGCTTAGAAACTATTAGACTAATCATTTCTTTGGCAGCTCAAAACAAGTGGAGCATAGACCAAATGGATGTAAGTCAACATTTTTGAATGGAGTACTTGAAGAAGAAGTGTACTTTGAGAAACCAGTAGGGTATGAAGTCAAAGGACAAGAAGATAAGGTATTGAAGTTGAAGAAGGCATTCTATGGGCTAAAGCAAGCACCAAGAGCTTGGAATAGTCGAATAGACAAATACTTCCAAGAGAACGATTTCTCAAATGCCTTTATGAGCATGAACTTTATGTTAAGCTCATAGATGGAGATATTTTGATCATGTGCTTGTACGTGGATGATCTAGTCTTCACAGGAAATAATCCAAGGATGTTCGAAGATTTCAAGAAAGTGATGAAGAATGAGTTTGAGATGACTGACATTGGACAGATAGCATACTATCTCGACATTGAAATCAAGCAAAAATAAGAAGGCATTTTCATCACTCAAGAAGGTTATGCAAGGGAGATACTGAAGAAATTCAAGATGGACGATTGCAAGCCTATCAACACCGCAATGGAATGTGGAGTTAAGTTGTCCAAGTATGGTGAAGGAGAAGATGTTGATCCTACTTTCTTCAAAAGCTTAGTTGGAAGTTTACGCTACTTGACATGCACCAGACCTGACATCCTCTTTGTTGTTGGATTCGTTAGTTGCTACATGGAGTCTCCAACTACCACACACTTGAAAGCTACAAAGAGAATCATCTGCTACATTAAAGGTACTATCGACTTTGGCTTGTTTCACTCATCCTCTAATGAATATAAACTTGTTGGATATAGTGATAGCGATTGGGCTGGAGACATGGATGATAGAAAAAGCACCACTGGATTTGTGCTCTTCATGGGAGATACTGTTTTCACATGGATGTCGAATAAACAACCTATTGTTACTCTATCTACTTGTGAAGCCGAGCATGTCGCAGCAACATCGTGTGTCTGCCATGCTATTTGGCTCAGGAATTTGTTGAAGGAGTTGAATATGCAACAAGAGGAGCCAACAAATATTTATGTCGACAATAAATCTGCAATAACATTAGCAAAGAATCTGGTCTTCCATGACAGAAGCAAGCACATTGATACACGCTATCATTATATAAGGGAATGCATTGCAAGAAAGGAGGTGCATATAAAGTATGTGAAGTCTCAAGAACAAGTTGCAGATATCTTCACCAAGCCACTCAAGAATGAAGACCTTGTCAAGATGAGAAGATTGTTTGGAGTTACAAAATCAAGTTTTAAGGGGGTGTTGAATATTAAACTTAATTTAGTTTTTTTATCCATTGGTCTTAATTGTTAAATGGCCCAATATCTAGAAATATTCAAGAAGTGTGTAGTCCAAATTCTAGAGTAATCCACTCTAGATTGCTCCATAGAAATATCTAGAATAGTTCAACCTAGAAACTACCATGGAAATATCTAGGCTAGGAAAATTATGGAGAATTCTAGAGAATGAATTGTAACCACTAGTTAAGAGTTATGTTGACACAATCCTAGCCTAATGTTAAGGAGGTGTCACTAGTATAAATAGGGGTCATATCCATCATCTTGTATCAAGTCAAGAGAAAAAGAGTTGTGTAGTAATAAAATAAAGATTAATAAACTAAAATATAACAAGGATATAATAATAATAATAATAATAATAATAATAATAATAATAATAATAATAATAATAGAAAAATCTCTTTGCACTAATAGAGGAGCATTCAATATCACTTAACTGCTAAATTAAGCACCTTTGGTTAACGTTTTAATCAAAAATTAAGAAACATATAATGAATGCCCCAATTATATGTTTTATTTTCAAACGTTAATCAATACACAATTAATATTAATGGTTATATTTTCATATATCACCATTTCTCACTATAAATACATAAATAATCCATTGAATAATTTGCGATTATACTTTTTTCATCCAGTCGGTTATAA
>PYAF01000424.1:9310-43311 GCA_007407185.1 Glycine tomentella
TTAAAAAAAAAAAAAAACGCTTGTTGTGAGAATTCCAAAACACCGCTATATTAATAGTTTGAGTGAAATTAGAGTTGATCTCTTTAAGTAAGATTTTGGATTTATAACTTATTAACAAAAAAATGATTAAGAAAAAAAATATCATTAAAGATAGTCAATCAAACTCTCAATAAATATTAGTGAACCTCACACCAATGTCACATTAACCAAAAAATAATTCAAAATCACTTAAGAGTAATTAGATGATTTTCATAATCATTTATTTTATATAATTTAAATAAAATAATTTATCTGATTTTTAATTTGATAATTATATATAAAAGTTTTTATACGATTAATTATGACATTAACTAATGATAGACATAATTGGTTGTTAAATTAATTTATTTTTTCACTACTAATTTAAATACACACTTATTTGAAATAAAAAGAAAAGTTGGAAACAAATGAATAAAGAAAAACTCAAGAGTGAACATTATGAGTTGAAAAAATATAACTGGTGCTATACATGATTTTGAAGAAGAAGAAAAAAACATTGATCCGTAATAAAAAAATCTAGGAACATTTTTTTTTTTGTGGTGTTTTGGATAGCATAGTACCGTGAATTGATTGAAAATGAGAGAAATGATTGAGATTTGATAGCACTGAATAAGGAAAATGGTAGGGAATTAATAACTGTGAATGATTTGGGAAGTTTTTCAATTTTCATGCACCTGATAGCACTACATTTTGTCTAAGAAAAAAAAAAATACCGTAACAAATGCATTGAAAAACTATGAATATCGCTATTTATGAAAAATGCTTTGAACAACTATGTATGTCGCTAGATTAGTTTCAAATATATTCATAAAAAAGACAATTTGAAATATTTTTCAATATAAATTAAAACAAATCTCAAGCATTGAGGATATTATTTTTAAAATGCAGAAGAATTTATTTTTAAGAGACAAGTTAAGAAATTAAAATAAAAAATTAAATGAAAATGTTCAATATCTTTAAAACTCAAATATAATTTTTTAGGTAATTAATATAACTTAACACCTATTTATTGAAGTCTTCTATATAAATAAAAAAACAAAAGAAATGATTATACTTTCAAGTTTCAACTCTTCTACAATTATTCATAGTAGTATATAATTTCGGCTTCTTAATATTTTTCTAAATTTAATTATTCATTCTTTAAATTATTACAGTCAAGTATTTTTTTTTATCAATTTTTATTTATCTAAATTTGAAGGCTTCTAATTTTTTTACTTAAATAATAATTAGGGATTTAGGAGATGTAATTCAAACAATGCAAAAAGGAGTTATATGTTTTTTTGCACGTCAAGGTGGAGTTACCCTCAGGTATGGACTGTAAGCCCAATACTTGGAACTGCACCTAATATATCTTCCTAGCCCAGAAACTAAGCCCAGTAAAAAATTCAACAATCAACACCCGTTTTCTCTCGTTGACTCCTTTTTCTTTTGTCCTCTCTTCTCAACTTGTTGCATTGTTTAAAGCAAAATGATGCTCTTCATTTATATTATTCCAATTGGAGTTCAACCATCATGTCCAGTTCAGCTACATATTTTTTTTTTTTTTTTATGTTTAGAAAATCTTCCTCTTAGTTTGAGTCTCTAACATAGATTAACAAATTCAATCCAAACTTGCTCCAACACAATTTCATTCCCCCCAATTCAACTTGTGATAATTATTACAAGTTAATACTAACTTGAGAACAACAACATCAGCTTCACTCCAAGGTTACTCAACTGAATTTCCATTTTCAAATCCCACGTGAAAACCCTTTTCAGACTCAAAAAAAGGTTAAAATTTCAAACCCATGGTACCACATACATCACTGATAAATTTTCAGCATCCCGAAAATGCCCTCCAGATACTTTCCTAGCAATTCAATGTAGCTTTCCACGCCCAACTTCGAGCCTCGATAGTCAACCACGGCATCTTCACACTTTATCCCACAAAGTTAAAAAAAAAAAGTATAACAATTACAATAATACAATCCAAATATTTGGGTGTTAAATACAACACAATACATTAATAGAATAACAATAGATATAATAAATAAACAAAAAATATTTATTATATACGGTTATATTATGTAGAGACGGCAATTGGCTTTACGTCAGAGTCCACCATTGCTTCTTTTCTTGTCTTTCTCTCTCTTCGCTTTTTTCTCTCTCTTTGTGTGCAAAAAAGAACTATGCTTGATATTAATGAATAATGTCGATTCTTATCTGCCAGTCTGCTACTACTACTTAGGACAATTTTGAAGTGTAAAACTGGGTTTGCTTCTATTAATTATTATTTTTTTTATTATTAATTTCATTTTTCCATAGCCGCCTTATGTGATTCTCGCGTTCTTTCTTTCTTCAGCTCCCCATAGCTTCTTCTTCTTTTGCCCACCCCAGATTCCGAGAAACCCACCTTTCCTTGGTTCTCAGTGGAAAGTTTTGTTCTTTTGTCTTTTCTTCTGTTTGGGTGAATTGGGTAATCTGAATTTTCAACAACAAACAATTGTTAAGTTCCACGGTTCAGTCTTGGATTCCTTGCCAGCTGGCTTCTTGAGGTGTTTTGTTCGATTGGGTGGTGTTCGAGGTTTTGGAGAAATTAAGGAAACACTGCACACAACACAACTGTAACTTCATCCAAGGCAACAACTCCTCTTTCACGTTGATCTTTTGCTCTCACTGTCAGAATTTGAACTTACCTTTTTTATTCAGAATCTCAATTCAATTCATGGTGGCTCAAATTTGCTGAATTGGGCTAACACCTTTGATTCATCGCTGTGGGATCTTTTGGTCAATATTTTGGAACTGTGAAGATTTGTGTTTTAGGCTAAATATGATGCTTGAGCAGGACTGTGCTGGTTTTGTTTGGTAGTTTTATGCACTAGGGTGCTTCTGTGTTCCTACAAGGAAATGCTTTCCTATTGGATTGCACTGTTGAGTTAGGCATGGCTTTCACTGCATTATTCTTGGTGCTGTTGCTGCAACTGTCAACAATTTTTGGCTCCGAGGTTGTCTTACAGTCAAAGGATTGTGGCTCTGATTGGGTGGCGCATTCATATGCTAGTCATGGTCAGGATCTGTTCTACATAAACGGCAATGTAGTAAACAAAATTGCTCTCTGTGAGGCTCTCAAATTGTATATTGCAAAGGGGTGTGATGTGAAGGACTACTTTGGAAGTGTCAAATGCGTGATGGATGACACTTTTGGTATGGTACTTTATGATGTTAATTTGAGTATGGTTATTTGCCAAAGATAGTTATGCACAAATTTATTTTTTTTGTAGATTTCCTCTTTTACCATAACTATCTTTGAGAATAGCATTTCTTTTAACCTTTGTATCGGCTTTTATTGTTTGCAGTGACTTTACCTTTAAAGGCAGGGAGGAAACTTTTGAAGGATTTGAGCAGTGAATCCACACCACAAAGAGATTCTAAGCCTTTGTCATCCAACGTAGTTGTTATTGGTGCAGGGGGAGCTTTGTTGGTGTGTTGTGCTGTTCTTTGTCCTTGTTTCTATGCCAAGAGACGTAAAGCAACTTCTCATGCTGTTCTGTCCAAGGACCCAAATTCAAGTGAGTTGATGTTTACCACCTTATTTTGGACTTTGTCTGGATAAGTTCCATGCTAAATATGTGTATTCATGTTATTGATTTGAAGAAGGGTTTTCTGACATGCAGTTTGATAAATGATCTGTTCCTATACTCCCTTAAATTCCATTGTTATCATATGCTGTCATTTTTTTCTCTCTTTGTATTTTTTCATGATTATGCTTCTGGTTTCACTTGAACAAGTAATGAACAATTTTGATCTTGTAGTGGATTCGATTTCCTCTGAAGCCTCCGTTAATGATAAGATTCCTGCCAGTCCACTTCGGGTGCCACCTAGTCCGTCAAGATTCTCAATGTCTCCAAAACTCACTAGACTTCAATCATTGCATCTCAATCTGAACCAAGTTGCAAGAGCTACCCAAAACTTCTCAGAAACATTACAAATAGGAGAAGGAGGTTTTGGAACTGTCTACAAGGCCAAGTTGGAAGATGGCCTGGTTGTGGCTGTAAAACGTGCAAAGAAGGTAAGAAGTAACTCTTAATATGTAGTTTTAAAGTCTGCAGCTAACCTTAGAAGGCTCAAGTTCTGGATTCTGTTTTGTTAGGAAAATGACGTATCAAAATTGTCATATGAAATGCTTTGACTGTTCTGTATCACTAAAAAGGGTAGAAGTACTTATTTTCTCTGTGCTGATGTGGCTAAATTGTATAGGAACATTTTGATAGTTTGAGAACAGAATTCAGCAGTGAAATTGAACTTTTGGCCAAAATTGATCATCGGAACCTGGTGAAGCTTCTAGGTTATATTGACAAAGGAAATGAACGCCTTCTTATTACAGAGTTTGTGCCAAATGGTACCCTTAGAGAACATTTGGATGGTAAGACTATGCACTGTTATCTGCCAACATCTGTCTTTGAATATTGAATCTAATGCAGAATGTCATGTTGATATTATTGGCAGGTATGCGTGGAAAAATCCTAGACTTCAATCAGCGCCTCGAAATTGCAATTGATGTTGCTCATGGCTTGACCTATCTGCATCTGTATGCAGGTCAGTGATTATTCTATTCTGTTCACCTTCTACATTTTTTTTTGCATACAAACCAACAGTAAGATTGTTCTACACTACATCTTACATAATTAGAGTACAAATAAATGCTTTGAAATCTTGAGTCTATTGAAAACTGCCTTAAATAGGGTTTATGTGTTGTTTGTTTACTGAAACAGTCTATTGACTCGATATTATGCTCATGTAGTGATCATTGGTACCTTTTCAACATTTTTCAATGCAATCAACCTTATGTAAGGGGCATATCTAGTGAGAGAGTGAGAGGTGAGAGAAGTTAATACATATAGATGGTCAACATTGTTTTTATCATAACCATTTGAATTATTTGATTGAGATTTGTTCCTCTCACCTCTGGTGCTATCACTTGATATGCTTCTTATATACATATATATATATATATATATATATATATAGTTCTTGGTGTTGGGATTAAAGACACAATCCCCTTCTTTGTTGGGAGCAACACCTCGACCAACCACGAACATTGGGGAATCATCGGACTTAACCCTCAAACGATCAAATAGAAAAATATATGCGGAAACGTGAAACGATCAAATAAAGGATGCGCAAGAGACTGGGGAGAGAAAAACACACCAACAATAGCTTTACGTGGGAGAAAACCTGAAAAGGAAAAACCCACGGAACATTGTCCAGAACAATCCACTATTCTCAATAATAATGATTACAAACACTCTCAACGGCCTTCAACCGGAGACACTCAACAACAATGGTGGAAACACTCTCAACAAGAGTTGCTTTCAATCTCTCGGAAACGCTCTCTCAACAGCCTAATGCTGGAGACTCACATATGAGAATCCTCTCCTGCCTCTTCTGGAATCCTGAATTCTCTCTCTTCCACCCACTGTTGTTCTTTCTATTGCCTCCATCTATAAATGTAGTATTTATAGAGAGGAATTAGGTTTGAGGATTTCAACGCCCTAAACTGCAAGTAGGCCAGGGTCAGCCCATTGGGAATTGGGCCTAAGTCAACATTCCCTTTTCAACACCTAGGGATTTGGGCCAAACATTAAACGAAACCTTATCCAACACTTGGTAAGGATAGATACATATTTTATTGCCTTGACAATGTGTCAGTTATTAGATTTTCAGTTTTAAAACTTATTTTAATTCCAGTATATACATGCAGCATGATTTCCCTATAGCCTAATAATATTTATAGATCTGCCAATTGAATCTTGATGCCTGACCTGGAACAGAAAAGCAAATTATCCATCGAGACGTGAAATCATCCAACATTCTTCTGACAGAAAGCATGCGAGCTAAAGTTGCTGATTTTGGATTTGCAAGGCTAGGACCAGTGAACACTGATCAGACACACATTTCAACCAAAGTGAAGGGAACAGTTGGTTATTTGGACCCCGAGTATATGAAAACATACCAACTCACTCCCAAGAGTGACGTTTATTCATTTGGAATTTTGCTTTTAGAAATTGTGACAGGCCGCCGTCCTGTTGAGTTGAAGAAAACTGTTGAAGAGCGGGTTACACTCAGATGGGTAAGCTCATAATTTGCTTTTATTAAGATGAGTTTTTTTGTTTATTCTTTTTTTTTTTTTTTCAATTGTTGATTGTTTATTTAACCTTTGACATGCTTAGAAAAGATTATGTTCTGTTATGCATCCAACACTGATCCCATAAGTTAGGGACCTCTTTAAGAAAACTTCCACTCTCACCACGAAACTGAATATACTACTATGTGACCACGAAACTGACTGTGGTCTCCCCTTGAAGAACTCTAGTGGCACCTTTACTTTTGGACATGTCTATAGGCTTTTGTAGCAAGGGCAAGACGAAACATAGTATTGCAAAGCATTGTGAATACAAGATTGTCTTGCGAACCAGAAATCATGCGGTCCCAACCTTTTTGTTTTATGCTTAGCCAAAAGTGAGTTTATAGTTGCTCTTAGTAAGAGTTTAATTTTTATGCACTCTGTTAAAAATTTACATTATTAATCAATTAGAAATTATAGGTATAACTTATAAAATAGTTATTGAAAGTCAACAAACTTACCATTCATGTCAATTTGTAATTAGATGACAATGTAAAAAAGAAAAAACTTCACATGGTTAGTACATAAACCATTTACTCTTAATTCAATACTAGAACAAAAGCTTTACTTTCTCTTTTCATTTTGAAGCACTCAACCTATGTCTATGTGTTTGATCTTTATGCAGGCCTTCAGGAAGTATAATGAAGGAAGTGTGGTGGAACTGGTGGATCCTTTAATGGAAGAAGCTGTAAACGGAGATGTGCTGATGAAAATGTTTGATTTGGCGTTTCAATGTGCAGCCCCCATTCGAACAGATAGACCTGACATGAAATCAGTGGGCGAGCAATTGTGGGCAATAAGGGCAGATTACCTCAAGAGTGCAAGGAGAGAATAAGTGGTGTATTTGGTGATGATATTGTGAAGTTAGTCTTTTTCTTTTTCTTTTTAAGATTTTTCTCTCTTTGTCTATCTTACCTGAAGGTGTCCCAACCGACAGCCATTGTGAAATGAAGTCATATCATTTGGGTCTTTTTCTAAGTGACTTTATTTATTCTATACAGCAAACTGCCTCATTAATCATTATTCTAAAGTTTGAACATTACTTAGCAGGTGATTGCAACTGTCTTAGAATACAAGATCTGAATAAAAGTAACAAATTTAGACCAAAAAAAAAACTGTACACCGAGGAACTTCCTTGTCTTGCCACTGGAGTACTTTTTTCTGTGTAGAGTTGGCAGTGGATTTTGTAATATATGAATTTGTTCTTTTAGGATGAAGAGTAATAGCTAATTTGGGTGAATTCATTATCTATGGTTGTGCTAGTTTTCATGTTATAGGAATTACTAGTGAAAAATGGCTACTAAAAATGCGTGAATTCCATAACTTAACTGCTAAAAATGGATCGGTTGCAATTTGTCACAACGGTATCATCATCCTTCTCCATTTCTCTTGAAGTATATACGAATGGTCAAACAACTAACAATGTGCCTAGTTAGCTAGTTCATCAATATTCAGGTTTTAGGTTTCTAAATCAAATTTTAATAATTCAATATTCAATATTAGGAAACACACGCTTGTCTGAATTCAGTCAAGATGTTTTCTGCTGAAGAAACCCTTGAGAAACCAATCCCACTAGACATTTATTAGATACTTGTTTAGGAATCGAGATTTGGGGAAAAAAGGATAAATTTTCCGTTTCTAATAAATATCCTGTAATCATTTTTCAAAATAAAATATAAATGAGCATAATGTCCCAGTCCTTTATTTTTTTACATATTATATAACTCTTAATTTCAAAATAAAATGTATCTATTCTAATTTTTTCGGCTAAACTTTTACTCCTGAACATATCCATGAAAAACTGAATATAGAGAAACTTTACCCTATTTCTATAACCGAGAAGCGAAGCACCTTCAACCTGCTTCAACCAACCATGGATCAATCATTATGATTTATGACAGAAAGTATAATGCAATCAATTAAAGTAAAACGAAATCCCCATGATTAGAGGCCATCATCCTTTCATGTAGCCTCATGCTTTCGTCAATAAACAAAATTTTTACATATGGCAGGCATTTATATAATCTTATTTTATGTACAAAGTGCAACAAAGACCAATAATTGATAAAGGGCTCATTGAATCATTTTTTGATTTTTGTAATATGACTTAGAGCTCTGGCTTCCATGAAGTGAAAAACAAGAAAGAAAAAAAAACTATCACTAGTAATCTGGTATCGTGAATAAGAAATCCTTCTGCAACACAAATAATTGAGCTGCTGGGTGCCTTGGTCAAATGCCCTAATTGCAAGAAAATGTAACCGTTGCTCAGATGCCCAAATTTATTTTTCCCTTGCCAACGGTGTTAAAATCTTAAACTTTTCCCTGTGTTTTTTACCAGAAAGGGATGCAAACCCAATATATGTTCCGGCATGAAATCGTGTCGTGTGAGTATACCCACCACAGGTGATCTCTGCAGTTAGCATGCACAAAACATAGATGAGTGTACATCAACTAAAAGTAGCATGCAAGGAAGATTACACAACTAACACAAGGCATAACTAAGTCACCAATTAACTCCATCACGCCATATGTTAATTTACTACAGAGAAAATAAAATAGCCAACCCAGTCAGTGACTACTAGGTGTTAAATGGAAAAAGTTTGTGAATGTAAACTGGATATTATAATCAAATTCATTTTTTTGACAAAACTTTGATGCAGTTCCTTGGACCTTTTGGTACTGAATTTAAGTTTCACCTCAGTAATCTATGTTGAAACTTAATAAGAACCTTCATTATGCAGATTACTGAGGTAAAACACCATTTTCTGATTGGAGAACATACCAAAAGTATCTAAACACATCTGTGTCTAAGTTGTCCTTCATTTTTATGGTGCATTAAAACACGAAATTATCAAAAATATTTTTCTTCTCTCAAAAATTTTGTATCCTATCAAGACACAAGACTTTAATTCATCACATAATTATTAATAATAATGAATACTAACAGAACCGGGCTGACAGCCTGCTGACACTACTAAAGTTAGCACCTATTTAATTTACAATAGAGCAGTTAACTTTCTGGATCAAAATTGCAACAAGGGATAGAAAATTACTTACACCGGAGAACTTGGGTACCACTAGCAGGTGCCTTAAACCTAGCTCCCGGAAAAGTGTAAGGGCCTTTCCCAGTGACATTGTCTCCACAACAGTATAAGGAGAAGCATTGGTAAATGGATGTAGATCTATGAACATGTCCATCTCTTCCTCTGATAACTGTATATCCTCTATCTTTAGACGACCTTTGCTTGAACCGTTCTTTGCAAAATCATCTGCCGAAAACTCATTGAAGACATCACCACTTGTTGCCATAGGTGAGGACACAAAAGCTTTCTTCTTCAACAATGTGAGAAGATGGTCACGAAGGATTATGCCAAATAAAACTGGAGCTTCCGAAACAGGAGGCTCGTCTATAACGGGAAACCCGTTATGTCCTGTAGTTTTGAGAATAAACACTATGTTGCAAACCTTCTCAACCCCATTAAATGTCTGAAGTGGGCCTGTGACTACATCGCCTACTGATAGCTGCCTCATATATGGTTCAGCATGAGTTTCTAAATAAGGCAAACCCTTGGCTTTCATTATAATGTTATATATATTTGCATTGAAAGCATCTGCTACAGTCTTAGAAATGAACAGCACCATCATGATTAGGGGCAGCAATAACAGGTTATTGGTCAGTTCTAGAATAATTACACACAAAGAAACTGTTGTCCTCATGGAGCCACCGAGAAAGGAAGCAGCACCAAGTACAGCATAAAGACCATGGCTAAGACTGTCCTTTTTGCCAAGCAACATTCCAACAATACGCCCATAAGATGCACCAGTCACAATAACTGGCACAAAAAGACCAGCTGGAGCAACAACTCCATAGCTAAAGATACTTAAAGAAAAGCAAGTGATGAAAAAGATGAACACTGATTTAAACTCAAACTCATCGTTGGTATTCTTGCTAAATAGATTTCTAATAGCGTCATCATTTGTGTTGAAAATGAGGCTGGCAAGATCATTGTAGTGATTAGGTGGGCACTGGAATTTCTTGTAGATACCAGACCGACCTATTGTAGGACAAGGCTCAGATGGATCAGGTGGACAAGGTCGGCAAGATGTCAACCATGGCAATCCAAAAAGAAGACAGGATGTAAAAATGGAGATTACACAGGCAAGCAAAATTTTGAAAATGGTGCCTTTCCTGCAAGAGTAAAAGATGGGGAGAATGAGCATGGTAGAATGTACCATACAATGATAGGAAAAGCTAATTTTGTTGCATCCACTTACTCATTGATAAAATTATATATGCGAAGAACTTTGCTCAAAATCAAATTAAATAAGCTGCCAAGTATCCCCCCTATAACACCAAGAACAAACACAGGAGGAACATCCACCAAATGATATGAAATACTTGCTGAATAAGAATCGAACATTATCAGTCCCCCTTTACCAAATAATCCACATTTACCACTTAAACATAAATCAATCAGGGCACGAAGCAAAATTGCAACTGTCGCTGCTGTGAAGAAAGCTCTCCACAAAAGGGCACTTCTCCACCTGTAGGACAGAAATTAAATATTTACTAATGTATTTTTTGTAGGGGAACAGACTGAATTCTGGATTTTAGATTGAGAAGATAAAACAATAACAGTTCATTCACTGTAATTAAAGGAAAACCAATTCTAACAAATAATAACAGAAGCCAACTATGGGGAAACTGGGAAGAGAAACATAAGATTACGCCAGTACAATTGTTATCTGAACTCTGAAGGCTGAAGGATCTCAACCAACCCTTGTACATAAACACATAGAAACAAGTCTGTAGGACAATTAAACAGTGGCATTCAGCATTCAGTATGTCTATTGCTTATTACATATTATTGGTTGGTTTACTGGAAAAAAGAGAGAAGAGACCTGTAGAATGAAATCCCTGCAGTGAGGGCAACAGAGGCCATATAAGTGGTCGAAGGCCTCATCAGTTTGATATACGCCTAACAAACCACCCCCACAAAAAAAAAAAAAAAAACCACACCAGCATAAGAAAATAGCCATGTTTATTTTTTGGCTGATTTCTGAAAGTGATGCATAAGAAAAAGGAGCTACCATAGTTTCAGAGGTGTTTGGTTTAACATGTTTGCCATCCATAGTATAGTAGAATAAGAAGCAATGGCCATTGAGAAATTACTGCTATCAAAGAGGTCCAGAATAAAAATATATTGGGTGAACTATTAAAAAATAAAGGGGAGGTGTTTGGTTTCACAATTTCACATCACAAAAATATGATTCCAATTCTCAAGCAAGGAATCAAAAAAAATTTACAGAGTTTACAAGAGAAAATTTGTAATGTTTAGAAGATGGCAAACCAACCAAGATGACATCCCTTCAAGAGCAAACAACACGCCACCAACAGGGGCACGGAAGGCAGCAGCAATTCCAGCTGCTGATCCACATATTATTAGATCTCTCCGATCTCGGTCATTCTTAAAAAAATTTAACCATTTCCATGTTAACCCATATCTCTTCGACCCACCCTGACCTAACAATGCAGCCACACATGCACCTGTATGCACCATAGGCCCCGCCTTCCCGATAAGAAGCGATGATGACACTGCTGTAATGCTTCCAATAATCTGTAGATAGAACCAATGTGAAAGTAAATTTCTTCTTCAGAGAACACAATAATTCCTGGCTGAATCACTAAATCTCATAAGGGAATCCATACTCCATAGTACTAATTGAGAAACAATATTGTCAATGCTAATTGCTAGCATTTCTCTATATTATATTTGCTTAGGTAGCTTATTAAATAGGGAGTGAGATCTACATGAGTTAACGGGTCCTATGTTAATTTCAACCAATAATAAAAAGTGTATCAGGAAATGTGTTGCTAGCATTTCTCTATATAATAGTTGTTAGGTAGCTTAAGAATAACAAAAGTGCTATGCAAACATGAGTCAATGTATTACATCTAACTTTAGAATACATCAACATCACATGAAACATTTCCATTTTAGTGAACAGCATCACATGATTGTCCGTGGAAATGGTGGCAGTAAGAAGACAAACCGGTCAAACCCCAACAGTCTGACAATAAATGAGTATTGTATTAATGTACTGCACGTATCGTATTGTATCGTATTGTATACCTTAACAAGAAGAGTTCGTACAGTAAATATTCCAGGTGCATCCACACCATTCAGGTAAGCTTTCACCTCGGGTATACCTGAACCGGTGGCAGTAGGTGCTATCAAAGCCGTGATTGTGCACGCAAAAACCGTGAGAACCAAATTTGAAACAAAGAATACTAAAAAGGCCATCAGAAACCTGCAGAAATTACAAGTTTCTAAAAATCCATTCGATCCATCAAAATCAACAAAAAAAAAAAGTCAAACTTTAAATTTGGGTACCTCCTCTCTAACATCATGTTGGACGTGACCACGAATTTGATGCCAGCGAGATTCTCAACGGCGAGATTGTTGCAGAAACCAACAAGGCAAACGATCATGCCAATTAGAAGGCACAAGAGCCACTTCATAATCATGAACTGAAAAATCTGAGCCTTCCCTCTGCTCCTCCAATCATGCTTGAAGAACTCGTTCTCGAAAATCCTGCACACCCATAAGAAAAAACACGAGACCCGGGAACCGGGTCAGGGAAAAGATTACAACTTTGGACCGAAGAAAAAGACCCAGATGAAAAAAGGTGGGAAAAAACTGACTCGTAGTCGAGGCTCTCAATTGGGCTGACATTGGAGCCGACAATAGCAACCTGGGACGTGGAGTTGACAATGGATCTTTGGGAGGACAACAAAGGACGACGAAGGAGAGTTTCGGAGTCTCCATTGGTTGAGTGGTTCGTGGACATGGCAGGAACTTAGTGCGAAGTGAGGGGGCGAGAAAGTTATTAAGTTTGAAAGCATGAGAGTTTGACCGGAACAAGTGGAAACAAATGGCAGATAGTAGAGACCAACCTAACAGTCAGTGAGAGGAGAACATAGAAGCGAGAGAGAGAAAATGGTTAGGGTGAAAAGAGTAGAGTTGTATGTGGTGCTTAATTACTATTTCCTTGGACAATAAAGGTCAAATAAGGAAATTTCTTATTTCTCCTCGTGAATTAAAGGACAGATTAGGAAATTTCCTATGACAACGTTAGCCATGGCATGGAGTGAGCTGAGTAGGAGCTTCTCATTGTTGTTGGTGGGAAATCATTAACGGATTCATGGGCTGTCAAATGCGTAGGGTCGGTTAAGGGTGGAAAGCAGGGTTATTTTAGATAATTTTATTTAAAATAGCATTGGATATTAAACACACACACCTCTCTGAACGATAATTTAATCTTTAACTTGTCATATTAGAATGATTAACTATTTCACTAATATCAACTCATGCTAATAAACTTAGTAATAGATAAAACTAGGTTAATTTAATTAAGAAAATCTAACTCGATTAATTGAAACTTATGTGTAAATTATTCTAATTTTTTTTACACACCACCTATAAAAAAAAAACTCAGATTAATTCAATTTGTTATTACAATATTTTAGTATTAGCATTGTAGTTAAATCTAAAATAAAGAAGTATGTACTTATAATTAAAAAGTATATTTTATAATATATATTTCAAAATAAATAACATTAAAATACAAATATATTATTATGTTATACAAAAAATTATTCATTGATACATAATTTCAAATAAAAAAATTGTATTATTAATATATATATAGTAAAATATATTTTAAAAGTATAGAACATTAAGTTGAGATGACTCGACTCTGAAAAGAAAAAAGAAAAAGAAATTTGAGACAACTCAAAGTACAAATTAAATATATCTTTAAAATACTTGGGTGTAATTTTTTAAATTCGTATCCATAAAAAATGACTTCGAAACAAGTAAATTCTTAGAAATCCAAGACAGATACTAAATTTTTTTATAGTAACCCACGGTTTCACGCACCCTGCTCCGAAACAAGTTAACAATAAGCGAATGAAATAAATAAGACGTATGCGGGGAATGAAAACATTTTTTTTTTTTTTTGTGTACAATAATGTGAAAGGAATTCGAATAAAGTTTACAGTATTAGAATTTGAACCAATTCTAATTTTAATGACGTGTTTTGAATTTCTTGCGGAACTGAAAAGCTTGTGTGGAAATTACCTTATAGAGAAATAATTGTTTTTTAAAAAATCAAGATGTTAATAAATAAAACGAATTCATGCAGAGTACGCCTAATGTATGCTAATTATCATTCATTTGCCTAATTAAAAGATTTGCTTAATCTCTTCTCAATCTTTTTTTTAATCCTCTACTTAGTTAATCTAAAACAATGAGTTTTGATTAATTTGAGGTTTGGTTGAGAAGTAAGTAAAGTATGATAAAAAATTATTTTTATCAGCGATCAAACTTAGTATTCCAACTATTTAATCTTAACTTCATACATTAGTTATTTGTGTCTAATCACTTGATTTAAAAGTAATTATACTTTTTTGTCTAAGTGATTTCATTCCTTGGACCAATAGTAGTACAATTACTTTTAAATTAAGTAATTGGACATAAATGATTAATATGCTGAAATTAAGGTTGAATCATTTAGATACTATTCATTGAATTAAAAATTAATTCTATTTGTGATGCGTGATTATTAAATCAGATAATAATCCTATTCGTGATACATGATTACCACTGACCCAAGGAGATTTTGTAACGATAAAAATTAAATACAAATTCTTTTATTAAATAGATAATTCTCATGTGAATATAACATTACTTTATATCTTTTCATCACCCTTCTGTATTACCTTCACCCAATGTTTGATTTTTAAGGAAATGAGAAGGGAGATATTTTTATAAATAAAAAATAACTTATTTAATTTAATATTTCACCTTTTTTCTTTTCCAGTTTATGGTTGAATGTGATGGAATAAATTATTTTATCTATTTCATCTTTAGAATATATTTAAATAAGAATAATTACTTTACGTCATTTTGTTAAATTCTATTCCATTTCATAATTTTCATTTTACTTTTTCACTCTATTACAAACCTTAACATCCCTCTTTTAATTAAGAAATGCTTGACTTTTTTCGGTTTGCACTAAAATAACTTCTATTAGACAATGACAGGCTAAATGAGGTCACAGAGTTTTTTCTTTTTTCAATATATAACCAATAATTGAACCTTGCTAGGTTGATTAAGGTTTCAGCTATCTACAGTGATTGATGCCGCAAAGATTAACGGTCCGCAGTCAAAATATTTGTTAAGAATAAAACAATTATCAAGGGACCTGAACAACACGAACCCACATTTTGCGGAGAAAAATAGTGAAAAAGAAAAAATAACAATAAAATGATGTGGAATTAAACTTTTATATTTTATCTCAGTTCAAATTCTTTCTATTTCATTCCATGTCAAATGCAGTCTATAACATTGAAGTGGGAGAAGGACCACACGAAAGAAATTTGGCTTCGTTGCATTTATGACGCCGTTGAGGACGAAAGGGAGCTGAAAACTATGTGGCTGATCAATTAGCTAAGATTGCTTATTCTTGTCATGATAGTTTTTCTTTTTAGCAAAATGGTATATTTTATATATACGAAGGGACACAAATGAGCCCAGAACTAATTACATGATCAGATTGAAATCCTTACAAGTTTGATGTAACGCACGGTTACCCAATATTAACATAAGGTATATGTAAAAATAGGATAACCATGAGCAATCAACACCACCTTGCAAATTACCAAGCAAAATAATCCAAAAAAAGAGCCCCCCCTAAGACAGAGGCATTAAATGATTCTCTCAAACATACCCAACACGTGGGATTCACGTTGTCATGATAGCTACTGGGTAGAGGATGTTTCTCACCAATTCATTTAGTTTTATAATCTCATGTAATTACCTTCTTTGGCACATTTTCTTTTTAATAAAAAGCAATTTTATCTTAAAAAATATATATACAAAGAGAAAGAGAAGTGAATCAAATTATATTGGTGTAATTTTGATAATTATTATTTTATAATTTTTAATTAAATAATATTTTCTTAAAATTCAAGTTAAAAATGAATTCAGTTTGCTATTTTGTTGGGATTGAAAAATTTAATTACTCTTTGAAGTTGATAATTAAGGGTATAACTGATAAGGTATGAAATAGAGTTTGGAACTACTATCAATTAGGATCCTTGTTAGAGAAACATAAAAGGTTGTTGAACCAAAATCTATCTTATTGAGTGGTTTGATTAAGAGACAAATCAATGGTATTGCCTATGAACTCGATAGGGCAATTCTACCTTGCCTAATCTCTATATTTCCTGTCATTTATTACATTGTATTAAATATTTGATTATCAATGAAATGATGTGAGTAACTTTTAGTAAAAACTGATGAGTTTGACGTCGAGGATGAGACCCTCACCCATGACCGTGAGCTCGACGAGTTTGACGTCGGAGGAGTCGAAGGCGCGTTGCATTTGTTGGATTTTATGGTCCTCCATGTCGAGGATGAGGTCGTGGTGAGGGAGGATTTGAGACGATGCTCGCTAGTTATTTCTGCCCACAATTGCAAATCAAAGTAAGCAACCAAACAAAATCATTCAAGTTTCGCTTATAAAAAAGAAACATATTTGTGACGGTTTTTAGCGATTGATATTTTTAATTTATTAACAACATCAGTTTTTATGGACAGAAAAATAATTTGAACTAATTTTAAAAAAATTAAAACTAATATATGAACATTCTAAAAGATAAAAAAAAAAAAACAAAATGAATAAATTAAATTCCTTCTTTTCTTTTGTCTGTCTTTCCACAAAAAGCGTTCGCCAATCATTTTTGTAGATAAAGTCCAATTAAAATCTAGCTTCTTATCCGAAAAAGTAAAATTGTGATAAGGCGACATTTGATTGGTGGGACGGCAGAAACAGTATAGTAAATCCAGCCTTAAAAAATGTAAAGTCATTTAGCAGAAATGCAATAACTCATGTGACTTGTTTATGTCGTCCCGCTGGCTACAGTAACTTAATGGAGTAAGAGATTTAATTACTACGACAACACGGGTTCAACGCTTTGGATTCTCGTTGGTTAATAATTCTCACTCACTCACCACTCTCACGCTTTTCACGATGGCCTTTGTTTTCGGAGTGGTGGTCGGAATTATTGTGGGCCTGGCCATCATAGTGGGCTTCGTCCGCGGCGAGAACGCCCGGGCCGCCCAACGCTCCCAGCTCGACACCACCGTCGCCTCCTTCGCCAGGATGACCGTCGAAGATTCTAGAAAGATCTTGCCGCCTCAGTTCTACCCTTCCTGGGTCGTTTTCTCTTCCAGCCAGAAGTTGAGCTTTCTTCTTCTTCTTCTTCTTCTTCTCTCAACACACACCTTCTCCCTTCGTTTTGATGACTCACGCTTATTGTGTTATTGTTTTCAGTTAACTTGGCTTAACTCGCATCTCACCAAGATCTGGCCCTATGTTAATGAGGTACCTTCTGGTTTGTGCTTTAGATGTGGATTTCGTTGTGGTTGTTCATTTCTTTTGCTCCATCGGATTTGTTAGGCTGCTTCTGAGCTCATAAAAACGTCGGTGGAACCTATTCTGGAAGAATATAGACCCGTGGTTTTGGCTGCTCTTAAATTTTCCAAGTTTACTCTTGGTACTGTAGCGCCACAGTTTACAGGTCCGTTCGATCCATTTCTCCTTTGGTGCAATTGGACTTTAATAGTGCTTAGTTACAAGCATTTGTGATTTGTCAACATGTTTGGTTCAATTTTTTTTTTCTTTAGCTAGAGTGGAACTGTAGACTGTAGTGCTGAGGGGAGTGGAAACCGAGTAGATGGAGAATAGGAATGAAAAGTATTTTATATTTGCTTAGTAAAACGAAAATGTAGATCAATTGTCATGAACAAACTATGCTAAAAGTTTAAAAGTTAGGCCCATAAATGGTTTTATACTTCCATAACATCTGTAACTTTGTTTGAATGGAGAACAACTAGCTCTCAGTTTTTGCACCGACCCTACAAGTTTTGGCCTCTGCTTCTATGGCGCTAAAATGGTTTTCTAATTTCCACCCTAGGTCAAGCACCAAGGAGTGAAAATCAGAACCTTCCAACTGCACCTCATTTTCAACCAGTCCTATTTTTCAGCTCCAGGAGGCGTGCCTTAAAACTTGTTATCTTATATTATTGAGTTGAATCCCAACAAATTCATAATTGTGGTTATTTGTTGATCCCTTGATTCTAGCTTATCTATGTAGGCATATGTAAAATATTTACCCAAGTGGTTTCTTTTGTGAGGGAGGATGTTTCTTATATTTGCTTGAGTTTACATATTTTGTTCCTTCCCCATTTTATGGCATCAAGTTATCATCCTACTAAATTTACTTTGTAAGGATCTCTACCTGAAGATTTAGCCAATCAATGTCATACATTTCTAATTTCTTTGGAGTTTCTAATTTGTTGATGTTCTTTAGGCGTGTCTATAATTGAGGATGGAGGGGATGGTGTAACAATGGAGTTAGAAATGCAATGGGATGGGAATCCAAGTATTATACTTGATATTAAAACTCTTCTTGGTGTTGCACTACCAGTGCAGGTACTTACTTCCAACTTTTTACTGCCGCTGCATGTCTGGTTACTAGTTATTAATAGAAGCTGGTTAGATTCTTTCAACTCTTCCAGTTGTTTAAGTTATTTTATTATTATTATCCCCCTCATCCCTATCTTTGAAGGCTCCATGCCTTTTCTTTTCACTCAATCAAACTATTGTAACTTGTAAGATCCAAATTCTTCCAATTTAGTTGGAGATCTAATCCATTCAGCACCGAAACTGAGTGCTATATTTAACTAGGTGAAGGAAAGATTATCCCTCTTCCTGCATTTGTCATGATTATTAACATGCACAGAAAATTATGGAAAGTTTGAGACTAAAGCTTTCTGATTATTAGACATCAGCCATTTGTGCACAAGTAATTTATATTAAGTTTGCGAGGGTTATTCTTCAAAAAAATGTAGTTGATTTTGTGTTCTCATACTCTTTTTTCAGGTAAAAAATATTGGATTTACGGGTGTTTTCAGGTTGATCTTCAAGCCGTTAGTTGATGAATTTCCTGGTTTTGGAGCTGTTAGCTATTCATTAAGGCAAAAGGTATGATATCTCTTCTTAAATCCATTCATTTCGTACTTCTTTTAGTGCACCTAAATTAGGACAAGGTTTCAATGGATTTACTCATTCTTTTGTAGTACAATGGGGCCAGACACTTTTTTTTTTTTTTTTTAAATTTTTTATCAACAAAACTATGTATGTATTATATAAGAATAAAAGTACCAGAGGTACTTCCATATAAACAACTCAAACTTGCTGACCACAAAGCTGCTAAGGTAATTAAATATATATCAGCCGACATGATATATTTTGATATTACCAAAGCTGATTGCATCTAAGCATAGAGTGGGTAATCCCTCTACAGAAAACAACAAAAATCAACCATATCCCCCCCATACATGAGGCCAGCTCTAATGTTGCTGGGCCAAACACTTTGTTAAGGTTCATTTTTAATTAAGCTAAACTTAGGTTATATGTTTTGCAATATCTAGCCAAATAATTTGTTAAAACAATTGCATTACCATGGATAGAATCCAATTGATTTTAGATTTGTATTTAGTTTTTCTTGCATAGTGGGTGAGCCTTTGTTGAACAGAAGGTTGCCACCTTGTGACTTGGTGGTTACAGTTACTAATTGTGGAAACAGCCCCTCTTCTATTCTCATGACACCTTTCTCTTCAATGTGCTCTAATACAGCCCCATTCCTCCTCTCACATATTTCTTTATGCAATCTTGAAACACTTGTCAAGCCATATTTCTACAAACTACAAAGACATTCAACCTTATGCACCCACATGTAATATATTTAATCATTTGAGAAAATTTTAACTTTCAGAAAAAGTTGGATTTTACTCTAAAAGTCATTGGCGGCGACATATCAACAATTCCTGGATTATATGATGCAATTGAGGTTTGGAATACTCCCATTTTTCTGTTAATGATATCCATTTGCAGCTTTCATGATTCTTTGCTGTAGCTTAACATCTCTGACTTTGATGATGAATATGTCATGTTAATCGTCATAGAGCACATTCTGTTATTTGAAAGCATTTCCAGTATTGATGTGGAAACTTGTAACTTTAAATTGTTGTCGTCTTCCAACTCCAAGTAGATATTATGTGTTGGTCATTCTTTTATCACTATAAAAGCCATGAATCTCATACACAGCACACAAATGTTGGTTATAGAATGAATTATATCAACTCCAGTATATCTTTTAATTTTGTCATTTTTTTTTCTATTTTTGCCAATTATTGAAATTTGGTAGAAGATTGTTTTTTACTTTTCATGGTTCTTTAAAAAAAATGCCCATAACTTTGTATTCATTTTACTTTGGTTAGAGAAAAGGCAATTGTTCTCAAGTGAATTTTTGTAAGTATTAGTGAAGAAAACAAGACTTGGGTTGTCATCCTTACTTTTTGCCAAAAAAAAAATTCCAAAATACATTAATTTATTGTTAAATGAAATAATGAAAAATGTAGAATTATGAATGTGAAGTTAAAATTAAAACAAATAATTTTTATAATTACATCCCAATTCTTCTCCAATTTTAGCACACATATTAATGATTCTTCATCTCTTCATTTTTAGGCACATTAGGTGTTCAATTTCTAGTATTAAGTGTGCACGGAACTCGTGCATATATTTGACACTTGTGAATTCATTTTGAAGTTTGTACTCATGTATTTTTGCCATTCTAATTATACCCTTACTCATGAAAGCTTTTAAAATGAACTTTTAAGTGACTATATAACCAATAATTTGTCAATCTGGGGAATGTTTCATGTAATTGGTTTGATATATAAAAAATATTAAAAAAAAAAAGTCGTTATTGTATTCATTTCTATGTGTCTGCTTGTATCTCTGTTACTTTTGGTGCCTTCTAGTATATCAATATTCGGTACTGCATTGTGTTTCATTTATAAAATTTATATTTATATTATACACAATTTGAGGGCGAGCCCTGGTACAACGGTAAAGTTGTGTCTTGGTGACTTGTTGGTCATGGGTTCAAATCCGTAAACAGCCTCTTTATATATGTAAGGGTAAGACTGCGTTTAATAATCTTTCGTAAACAAAATAGTTAGTTGAGCTTGTTGTACTTTTTTTTATGATATGAACCTTGAGAGAACCATACCACAAAAACTGGTCAATGTAGTTGGAGAGCTCAAGAATTATAAATGTTACCCTAAAATCCTATACATCCGATGTGAGATTTAAGTTAAATCCAATACCTTACAATTGGATCTTAACATTCTACCACACTTTGCAGCCCCAGTTCCTGTGCAAGCTGGCTATCCACTGACACTTTGACTAGTCCTGTGTGAACACTACAATGTTGACCCCACCACCTATGCAGCTCGTTTGAAGTTGAGAGGCATGGTGAAAAGTTATGATACCATTGATAAGAACCTTGGGAGAACCACATTGCAAAATTTAGTCGTTGTAGTTGGAGTGTCCAAGGCCTTGTAACTAGAATCCCATACTTTTAATGTGTGACTCAAGTCCCATACCTTGCAATTAGATCCTAACATGTTCCTATATCTTTTTCTGCATTTTTGTCCTTTTCTCTCTAATTAGATTAATTAATTAGGTGTCTGAAATTCAAATGTTCTATAATAATTAGGTCTAGTAAATTATTACAGGGGGCAATTCGGGATGCTGTTGAAGATTCTATTACATGGCCCGTGAGAAAAGTGGTACCCATTTTGCCTGGAGATTACAGGTAAATCAAATAAATAGAGAAGGATCACATGAGCACACTTCAATGTTATCATTGTCGTTGCCTTTTGTTATTGCCAGCTGAGTACAATGTGTTTTATACTCTTATTAGATGAGCAGGTGAGAAACTTGAACAAAATGAGAGGAAAATGTGTGTGTGTGCGAGAGAGAGAGAGAGTTGCATCCTGCACTAGAAATTAAAATGTGTAGTGTGTGTGAGAGAGAAATCTGATCTGAAAGTTTAAATTATTGTGATTGGTTTAGCTTATTTTGGAAAAATTATCACTTATTTTTACCAGCTTCTTATTAGCACTTTTAAAAAATAAGTTATTACTTATCAAAAAATAATTTATTGCCAAAATAGACTAGTATTCTCTTTGGATTATAATTTATAAGGGAAATTAAGAGGGACAAAATTAGGAAGGATAGAAGTAAAAGAGAAATAAGGTAAATAAAATCTCGTTTGAATGGATATAACTATAAAAAAGAAGTGAAGAAATTTTTATTTGCTTGTTTGGATGAGTGGAATTGTGGGTAGAAATAAATAAATCAATAATATAAAAAAGCTTTTATACTAATTAAAAAATTAATTTAACTCAAAATTTCAAACTTTTTATTATTTTTTTCGTAACATAAACTTATTTATTATTTTTTATGTCATAAAAAACTATTGAATTTTTTTAAAAAGTAAAACAAAAAAAATAAAAGTAACACATTTTCCCCCACTTCATGGGGGAATTTTTTGTGGGATCCATTAAATTTTTTCCTTCCTATTTGTTCTCTCAAACAAGTAGAAATTTGGTATTTCTATCCTATGTCACTCATCTCCTATCTTTCTATACACTCAAACAAGCATAAGGTTAGTGTCTCTAAATGATGAGAGCACTTGTAGAGTCTCTAATAACAGAGCCCAATACAACTGAGTTAGTTACAGCTGTCTGAGGCTGTTATAACAGAATCTAACAGCCCTCTGACAGTTGTCTGTGCAACAGAACTAGCTACAATTACACATGACAAAGTATGTCTAACTAGCAGAGATCCAAAACAATAAAGCAAGCTACTAGCATACTTTAATTAAAATCCTTAACTATTTACGTATTTTAGAGAAATTGAAATCATTAGAAGATGCAATCTAATAATTATATAAGTAATGACTGCCAATGAGGCAACGAGCTATAAATAAGATTCTGCAACTAGTTTCATGATACAAGTTATGGTTCTAAGTTCTAACAAATTATTATCTATGAAATGGTGACTCATAATACTAAGGGGCATGTGTAGATGCTAGACCAAGTTAGCCTTTGGAAATATTTGTCTCCACGTTGCTTTATGTCTGATCCCCATGCCTAAACCTTTGGACCAGTCAATTTGGCAGTGCTAATTAATGTGACTGTATCAATCACTGGATATTTTTTATTTTTTTTATTTTTCTGTTTCTTAACGTTGAAGTTAGAGGGTTTAGGAATTTTTTTTGGGGGGGGATGCATAGACAATAAACTTATCTTGATATTGGTATGAAGGATCAAGGATGTGGTACACAATACAATACAAAACATGACCACTATTTTATATTAATACTAGACTCCTAATCCTAATTAAATTGAGGGTAATCATGAAATTCAATGGAACTTGGAAACACTACTAAGAGACCATCTAAGATACTCTATTCCGAAGATATAATAACAAATTATGCCATATCTTCTAAATATTCTAATGATTTGTTGATCATGGGACTACTTTCACTGTGGTTTCATCTGGTTTAATCACAGGTTTTGATTTTGAACCTCACTGTATATTCTTGTTCAGTGATTTGGAGTTGAAGCCTGAGGGGATATTAGAAGTAAAGCTTGTGCAAGCAAAGGAATTAACAAACAAGGATATCATTGGAAAATCAGATCCATATGCCGTTGTATACATACGGCCTTTACGCAAAAGAATGAAGAAAAGCAAGACAATTGTGAGTAAATTTCTTTTTCCTCTTTCTCTTTCTCTCATTATTGGATTTCAATTATGGAAGAAACAACTAATTTTGTTTTCTCCCTCCAGAACAATGATTTGAATCCGATTTGGAATGAACACTTTGAATTTGTTGTTGAAGATGTGTCCACTCAGCACATAACTGTTAAAGTTTATGATTCTGAGGGTTTACAGTCATCTGAATTGATTGGATGTGCTCAGCTACAGCTTAGTGAACTTCAACCTGGTAAAGTAAAGGATGTTTGGTTGAAGTTGGTCAAGGATTTGGATATCCAAAGGGATAACAAGAATAGAGGGCAGGTAAGAAATACATGCATGACTTGCTATAATAATTATTAAAACTTAATACTATAGATGGCTAGAAGATTCTTGGTTTTGGTGAATGTTTATGTGACTTTGGAGTTTACCTTTTGACCCCCCCAAACCGCACTATAGTGCTTAGCCATCCTGTGTTTTCTGCAAATAATAGGTTAGCAGCATACATAGAGCTGGATAATTGTTAAGTCAAGGAGCTAGGAGGCATAGACATCACATGGATGATGGAGGAAGGTTTATAACATGGACACAGCAAAGTCCAATGTATAAGGCTCAATTCTACATATAGATCATATGCTAAAATTTTCTAAAAATTATTATATAACTACATACATAAGAGAGCCTAAGCATGAAATCACATACACTGGTATGAAAATATGCCTACAATATGTGCAAAATACATTCAAAAGAAAGAATGGTTCTTAGTGTCAGTCAATCAAGCTTTGCTATCAAGAGGGAAAGAGCCTTAGACTTTCGGTTAGGCCGCTCTTGTCATTCATGCAATTCCCATCCAAATATCAAAGAAGTGATTATTTTTTTCTTTCATACTATAATATTAAAATTTAATTCCTGAAAGTATTGTTCAAACTCTAACGTTGTCAGCCATTTTATTGATTTGCAGCCTATGTTTGACAAACCCAACTTCTCTCTTGAAGTGTAGGTGCTTTATTTCATATTCCAAAAGTACCTGTCAATATGAATTTATAATCATTTCCTAGTTTATACACAATTGTGAACATATTTTCAATTGTATGACACAATAAATATATTTTCTTCTTTGTTAAGTGTGTTTGTATCAGCTTAATTTGAGTTCAAAATAAACAACTTATAATCAAAATTTTGCTGGGAGACTTTTGAACAAGGGAAATTTCCCCTTAATAATTAAGCGAAATCTGACCTGCTACAATTATTGTTCTTTCTACTTAGGTACATTTGGAACTCTTGTACTGTCCATTTGGCATGGAGAATAGCTTTACAAACCCATTTGCTCCCAACTACTCAATGACATCTTTGGAAAAGGTTCTTAAAAATGCAAATGGAATAGAGTCTAATGGAAATGAAAACGCAGTTACCCAAAAGAAAAAGGAGGTTATTATTAGAGGAGTCCTTTCTGTTACTGTAATATCTGCTGAAGACTTGCCTGCAACAGATTTCATGGGGAAATCTGATCCTTTTGTTGTTCTTACCTTGAAGAAAGCAGAAACAAAAAACAAAACCAGGGTATTCCCAATTTTGTGGCTTAATATTTTTAACACATTACAAACTTGGGCCTAAAAGTTGGTTAATTTCTCAGGTTGTGAATGACAGCTTAAATCCTGTTTGGAATCAGACATTTGACTTTGTTGTTGAGGATGGATTACATGATATGCTAATTGTTGAAGTTTGGGACCATGACACATTCGGAAAGGTAAACAATTTTGCTTTATGTTGAAGTTACTTAGATTGCCTTTTTCTAATGCTTGATGACTTTCAGTCAGTTGGCATTGAAGTTTAAATACAAATTATGCGGAGTGCCAATTATATGTTAATCAAAGCAACTGAATGGAGGTTAGAAATCTATGGATGTTTCACTTGAATTAATGAAAATGTTGGGTTCTTCTATGTTGGATGATGTGGGAAATAAGAGTAAGGGGCAAAAAGGAGTCGGGTTGTAGCAACAATGCTCATGTGGCAAAGAGGGTAGGAAGGAAAGGGAAAATGAAAATGGTCAAGAGAAAGATAAAAAGGGAGGAAATGGCAAGGGAGGGATCAAGTCATTGAGAATTTGATCCTAACAAATTAGTTTTGATCCATTTGAATAATATATGACGATATTGAATTTTCATTGCGATAATTTTAGAGTATTTTCTATTTATATGAATCTATTACTTGTTTTGTTTGTTTTATGACTCTAATGTAATCTACTCTATTCATGCTGCAAACCACTATCTACGACTTATTAAGTTGATAACTTTTGGTTTCTTATGATAAGTTTCTTTCCTTAATGCATGCAGGACTATATGGGCAGATGCATATTGACGCTTACTAGGGTAATACTGGAAGGGGAATACAAAGAACGTTTTGAGCTAGATGGAGCCAAATCTGGCTTTTTGAATTTGCATCTCAAGTGGATGCCGCAACCAATTTTCCGTGATTCTTAGGTTTTCCCATCCCCCACTCTATACAAGTTTATAGAGGATGTAGTTGTGGCTGTGGATATCTGGACTATAATTTCATCGTGTATCTTTATAGCAATTACAGTCAGCAAATGTACATACGTTTTGTCAAGCATGGTAATAATGGTAAGGATATACGAATTTCTCTATCAGATTATCATCCCTTCACCACCATTTCCCCGTGATTGATTAGTATTAAATGATTCATTGATGTTGGGATGTAAAATTAACAGCTCGTGGTTGGATAATTGTCTTTTAGCTGTAGTTTTGATGCTCTTATTGTTTCCCGTAATCCGAATAAACTATCTAGCATTTATTAAATGTTAATTTCATAATAATTAGCACTTTACATTGTACTATTAAATATAGCAACAAGTCAATTACATGCTTGATAACTATTATCTCATAAAAGGAATACTGGAGTATTATATTATTGTGTTTGCATGATAATTCTATAATTAAATTTTATATAAGGTAGTTATTTACTTATTTTTGTTCTAAGTAGTTTTTCATAAATTTTTCTCACCATTAATATATTTATTGTCTTAATTTTTATTGACTCTACGTGTGAATAGTCGAAATAAGCTTTCCAAAAATCAATCATTTTTCTTATAAAAATTGATATTTGATAGAATATATATATATATATATATATATATATATATATATATTTAGAAAGCCTTTCTTAAAATATTTATCTTTGTCTTTGTTTTTGTTTTGGATTAGAACAAATTACTATAATCCGTTCTCATCTTCGAATCAATCCACATTTTTCACAAAATTTATGAACGGACAAGACTAAGTTAGACTTCCAAGTCTAAGACATTAATGCATTCATTTTACTATATATTAAACCCAAAAATAACTCATAATTAAAGATACTTCTGTGACAATATAATTGATGTAGGATATCTTATTGAATCTTGTAAAAACAACTAAACAAAATTTCACTATATTTGAGTCAAACAAAAAAGGACGAAAGGGAGTGTGAATACAAGAAAACATATAAATTTAAATACATTTTTTTCTAGTACTAGGTTAATCTAAAAAAATTGCTCTTTGTCAACTTATTATAGGTTATTAGATTATGTGAATTTAATATATAACTTGTTTATAAATTGAATTATTTGGTTCCATTAATTTATTGATTCTGAAACCAACCTATCAAATTACAATCAAATCCCACTTGTAATTGAATACTATTAGTTAAAAAAGGTAAGTAATTACTAAAAAAATAAGATCACCCAAATTGAAGAGACATTGAGAATATAAGATCAAGGTTTGATTGAGAAATAAAATTGAATTACAATGTAACTATGTCTCTTGAAGAAAAAAAAAACCATGTCTCTTGAAATTAGAAGACATTGTTTTTAAGATGATTAAATTAAACAAGGAACATAAGCATAAAAAGTTGACCTAGTTAAATTAAACCAGGAATAGACCCAACCTACATTAGTGGAAAATTACCCTTAAATTCTTTAATTATTAAATCAGATCAATTTTAGTTCATTAAATATTCATTGGAGAATCCATTGAATTTTAAAAAAATAATGGATGGATTGAATCCAATCTATTTTTTTTTTCTAGTAGTGGACGGATTAGATAGATATGCTTGTGGATGGATTGGATAAATGGATTAATTTGCACTCCTACTAATATAACAATGCCAAACAAATCACTGAAATGGAAGCATAATAATTTGCGTTTAAAAAATTATCCATAGACAAACTCTTCTCAATTTTTTTTCTCCAGCTAAAAGCAAGCTCGTTTAATACTCTTATTAGCGTTGTAATACAACATACAAGTAAAATAGTACACAGAACCATTTCCAATGTGCTGCATTTCACTCACTCGGAGACACTATTGAACTGCATATATTAATCAGGGGGCACATTTTTATCCTTTCAAAACGCGAAATATGCCAGTGCTTCAACTTCAAATTACATGTGGGCAACTTCATCAATAACTCTCAATAGAAAATGCTTCAGTTTTCTTCTATGATTGCTTCCCCTGCATGCATTACCAGAACTCAACCAGATTGGAATTATTCTTTAAATGTTTATATATATATATATATATATATATATATATATATATATATATATATCTAAAGCATCATAACAAGAAATTGCATCACTGATTTATATATCCCTTAAAAAATAGAGTGACAGGCTACTCTTAATCAGTATGTTTAATTTAATTCATTTTAGAGAGCAATCTTCTTAGTCAGATTCTTGACTGAGCTTTAAAAATAAAATCTCTAAAAATAATGTAGAGTCTAGAAAACCAGTATAACTACTTGACTAGTAGATGTGAATGTATTTTTAGCACAAAGTATATACTATATAGTACATATATGCTAAGCTGTATGTAGTACATAACTTGCGATTCTTGTCAACCAAAATCAACTGTCTGCAGGTTATTATGTAAACAGCTTATTCTTGTCAACCATAACGATTTTAAACTTCTATCATTATTATCTTCAGTAAAAAGTAAAAACACATGTGGCAGAGAATGTCTATATTGTGTCTTGCCATTTGTGCAAATGCAATGACAACTTTCAATCTTATAGTTCATCACAACAGCAAGATATGACATATTGTTCCCTGCTACTTGAAAGCTATGCCTAAGCAAAAGGTGGAGGGAACCTACCAGTACTGGTTATGCAATATGAAAGAGTCAGTTGGTACTTTCTTGCCATCATCATTGCGATTCCAGTGGTAGATAGCATGGGTCCTGTTTTTTATCTCCAGTGTGGAATGTCCGTAGCTTGCTTCTCGAAATGCAGAATATTCTGGCTGTGGATCCAAAAACCTGCATGACCAAGGATAGAATAAAAACCTATATGACAAGACATCTTTGACAGACGGTAACATTAGATGTAATCATATTCAAGAAGGATTTTAGATATGGTTTGTTAATTTTACCTTGAAGCAAGACCTTCTTGATTTCCACCATCTCCGACTGTTATGTAAACAGGTGCTGATTTGTTAGGTAAGGGATACCTGTTACCACCTGTTATGTTGTAGTCTACATTGGAGTATCGATACTGAAAGCAGGACAGAAATATTCAACACATAAGAATCCACTGTGACATCAGATGACTGAAGAAACATATTGCTCTTGCTCAAGTTATTGATTGTTGTGAACCAATTTAAACAATTTAATTGTAATTGTTAGTAGTTACTTTTCTGTTATAAAAGTTAGTTATATCTAACTAACTCTATTAGTTGTTATAAAATAGAAAGGTGTGAATAACAAAGAGCGTGCATGTGTGTGCATCTTTTGTGAAAAGCCTAAATCTTCTCCTCTCCATAACTTGTTCCATTGTGTGTGAGTTCCTGCTATCAATAGCTCCAACATTGATACCAAGATAAGAAACAAGTTTCTGTGTTGAGAGAGGACCAAAACAAATGAGCAGAAAGTGAAAAACATACTGATCTTTCATAAGCATGGACATGTCCAGCAAAGATCACATCAACTTTGTACTTGATGAACCAGCTCTCAAAAACTGATCGCATGCTTTCACCCTCCATATAGTGACCTCCATTACTATTGTAGAGCGGCACGTGCATGACCACAATGAGCCAAGGAGTCTTTTCCCTATCAACCCGCTTCAGCTCATCTTTAAGCCACATGTATTGAGGCGTGTACTTAACTGTTATGAAAGATAACTATTACGAAAAATACCATAAAAGGAAAAAGAGAAAATTTTCGAAAGACCAAATACACAACAAAATGTGGCAGTTGACAAGCAAACATAATTGGCAGTGACTATTCAGCCGAAATGGATACAGCTCTAAGTAACACTATCTAACATTCTTAAGACCTAGAAACATCAGAATGCTGCTCTCCACCATTCCTAACAATCTGGTACTTGAGTCATAATGTAGAGAAGTCAAAGCCTTTTCTTTTTTCTTTTCCTTTTTGGAAAAATAAATGTTTGCTGCCTTATATTGGTACCCTATTTCAACAGAACAATTTTGCTTGTATTTAGGATATTTTTTCTTCATTTCTGTTTGTTTATCAGCAATCATTGGAAAATGAAATGTAGAGAAACACACAATAATAAAATTTGTATCTCGTGAAAAAGCATTCTTTTCTCTTAAAACAACTTTTTCTCTCTCCACTTGTATAGTTTCATCTAACAAGAGAGACAAAGTTACTAATAATAATAGAAATATAGAATATTAAGTAAAGAGTTTAATGTCAATGCACACCAACTTTTTACGGTTATGAAACACTATGAACCTAAACTTCATATAGAATATAGAGTTGTGGGGTTGTGCCAAATATCCTATTTCTCACTTTGTTTGTACTGACCATCTGTCTGCATAGCATCAGACTTATTGCAACCATTGATGCAATCAAAACTCCCACATTGTATATATAGGAACACACATGTTGTAACCCTGAATAAGATTGAATAAAGATAATTTCTTCTCTTTCAACTCAACATGTAAGGAATATAAATAAGTGGGGATATTAGTTACCAAATGGTGAATAGCTGGATAGCACAATTATATGAGCAGACGCACGCCTGACTGCATACCAGAGGGGGCTGGTGCTATTGGAGGCCAAGTAGGGAGTAGTATATCGGTAAAGATAGTTTTTGAAAGGAACAACTTCTCCCTGACCAAGCATATTTGTATAAGGACATTGGACCCAAGTTAACATCAAATGCAAAGAGTATGAAGTTTTCAACATAAGCAAGTTAAAGACTAACATCATAAACTGAATGAAACTTCTCATAGATCAACTTGGTATTACAACAAATCTCATGAACATTTACTCCAGCATCTGTTATCGGGATAACCATTCACCAACAAAATAAGAAATGAATTTTTCTGTACAAGACAAGTAGTTATTTGCCACTTGAAATTTGGGATATCTTAATCTAAACATTATAAACAAAGTTCTAAAGGAATTGCATGGAATTTGCTCCAAAACTATAGAAATAATAAGATGCATATGAAAGAAGATATCTAGTTTGAACCAAATAGTTTGATGGAGTTGAAAGTTAGCTAAGTAACATTTTGCAGATGACCATGCATAATCGAAGAAAAGGAAAAAACCAGTCCAAACATAGTAGTTAAGAAGAATAAAATATGCATGTCTCTTATACTTCCAATTCCGAAAAAGAGAAAAGGGAAAGCTGAAACCATGATGGTGATTTATTATTTTATTGGTCCAGAAAGTAATGAATTCATTTCATTCTATAAATGATTTAGTACAACAAGAATAACTAAGATGCATCCTAGACTCAGGTTACCACATTACCATGAAAGGCATATAGTCTATCTCGTGATTTCCAGCAGACCATATCCATGGATGATATGCTGTACTCCTTTCAACAAATCGTCCCCATGTATCCCACCGTAAACCAATATCATTGTACTGGTACCTATCAGCATAAGAAAGATCTCCAACATATAAGACAGTCTGCGCTCCACTTTGTATATAATGCTCAAGGGTGGAAAGAGAATTAAATGTTTGCCCCAAATCACCTGCAATGTTTATGCAATTATTCATTTGTGAGAGCGAGAAAATAAAAATCATGGAAACCAATGCAAAACGTTGTGCATTATAAATAGAAAGAGTCTATAATTAAGGATAGAAAAAACTATTTTCTAGTAGAACAAATGTTGAATAACAGACAACTTACCAATGATCCCAAATTTGTAGGGAGAATCTGGATCAACTTTGGGAGGTGTTTCGAACCAAAATTCTCGAGAAGAATCACCACTTCCAATTCTATAGTAGTATTTAGTCTCATGCTGAAAAGGGGAAATCATTGATTAAACTAAATGAAGACATTCTTCACACAGCCAGATGAGAATTATAAAAGCACATGTGATTATTTGAAATATGAAAACATATTTCATATCGTGCATTAGACTTCAGTTCTCAACTAATTTTATTTTTAATATTGCAAATACAATGCCTACTTGCCTAATTTGATTAAACAATTACCTCAAGGCCTTCAATAAGACAGTGATGAATGTAGCCAGACTTGTATTCATGGAAAGTGTAGTTTGCAACTGTGCCTTCTGCACTAGTTTGAAATGTATTCTCTGATGTGCCATACTGTACATGGCTGTGCCCTGGTTCATCTGGGGTCACCCATGAGATGATCACTGCTTTTCCATCATAGTCACCTTGCGTAATGTGCACCTACAGTGGAATCAATCAATGCAGCTGAGCTTCATTGAATATAAGGAATAGCTTTAGGATTTGAAACTGCTTCACATGTCTAATTTGGTTGCCGAGGAGTAGGATCCGCATCAAAGTTTCATCAAATACTATTTGAGAATACATAATAAAATCAGCCCTGATATTCTTGTACGACTTACTTGTTGAGGTGCATTATAACCCTTTGGAACTGCGAATGCTTCATGATCAAGGGGGATGTCAACCGCCGGCCACTCTGACCGAATGAAAGAGCTAGTGATCCCTGCACTCCCGTCTCTGATAGAACTCAAGAAGACAAAGGAAGCAAGAACTAAATTAAGCAACATGGCCAGCAGCATCAACGGTATGAGTGTTGTCTTTATCAGCCTACAGAGTCCTAACCTTCTGCATTTAAGAATCTCAATGAATGTCATTCATACTTTGAAGAAATCTGCATCTAAATGACTTATTTCAAGGTAAATCTCTATTGTCTTGTGCCAATTCTCTCTCATGCTATTTTTTTTTGTTACATTTTTTTACTACTAAAGGGTTTTCACTTTCTGATTAGCTTTTCTCTCTCCACGAGTGAGCAATTACTTGCTAATCCATGAATAATATTAGATCACAATGAATTTAAACATGAGCTAACAATTTGCATTAAAAATACCAATCCAAACATAGAATAGGAGAAGTTGTACATGCACAAGCCAATCCTTAATTTCCGTATTAATTTGACTAATTAAAACGAAGCATGTTGTATTTTCTTCCGTTAATTACGGCATAGTTATGAATGAGAGAGAGAGTTACCTAATACCTTGGAAAGAAGCATTTGCGGAGAAGACAGCGAAGGGAAGCCCACCAGATAGAATAGAAGAAAGAGCGAGAAGTGGATTGAATTTGAAGGGAAGGGAAGAGGTTGGTGACTTGGTGTACACGTACATTAATGCATTTGTTCCACCATCTCTAAATGATTTGAGTTTAATTTCTGTGTAATTACATTATCAGTAAATAGATAACTATTACTCTGTCCGTACTAGGTTATTTTACACGCATAAAAAATAATAATAATTTAACAAATTAACCTTGTATCACACATATATATATATATAAGTGAAAAAATTAATGTTACATTAAAATACTAAAATAATAATTATATTTAAATAAAAATTTTCTTTATATTATAATTATTATAGAATAGAGAAAATAATATTAGTATAATTTTAAAAATTATTATTATAAATTTAATAATTTTATTATTATCATGATTTCGATGTTCAATATATGTTGATTTAGAATATGAATGATTTTTGTTATCTTAATCACCCTTTCTTCATGGAAAAAGAAATTCTGTAAATTTTAATACTAAATCAACATTCTGTAAATTT
>PYAF01000424.1:43411-57489 GCA_007407185.1 Glycine tomentella
ATTTAATACTAATATTATTTTCCAAGTACTAACTATATTATTGTTCTCATAGGTTATTAATTGGATTCTGTAAATTTAATATGCATTTCTTTTATAAATTGAATTATTTGATTCCATGAATTTATTGCTTTTGAAACTAATTAATCTTGTAGCAAATTACAAAATTTAAATCTCACATATATTAATTAAAATGGCAAATACTATTAGTAAAAAAGGAAAAGCATTAATAGAAAAACATGAATAAGGTAAAACAACCAACTGAATAATTGAAAAGGCATTGAGAATATAAAACTAAAGATAGAGCGAAAAAATATAATTCAAAGTATTCAATGAATATAAAAGTATGACAATGTAACTACGTCTCTTTGACTTGGAAAGACATATTATTTTTAAAATAATTAAATTAAATAAGGAAGATGACACCTAAGTGTTGACATGATATATATAATTTATTATTATTATTATTATTATTATTATTATTATTATTATTTTGCTGAAGGTTGACATGATATAATAATACCAACTAAACCACTCAAATGGCAGCATAATAATCCAAGCTTCAAAAATTATACACCGATGTGAACAGATAGATATCTTGGTCTCAACTGTTTTCTCCTGCTAAAAGCGCGTTTATTTAATATTTCTTAGCGCTGTATAATACAAGCCAAGTACATGGAATGGAATCATTTCGCACGCTCGGAGACTATTGAACTGCATATATACATTACAATATATATACAGGCACACTTTTATTCTTTTCGATCAAAACACCAAATTTACGAGTGCTCCAACTTCATTTAACGTTGACAACTTCATCAATAACCTCATCCTGTTTTCTTCCATTGCTTCCCCTGCATGTACCAGATTAATTCAACCGTTTTTAAATTATCCTTTGAATGAACATATATATATATATATATGTGTGTGTGTGTGTATCTTAACTAAGTTCCATGTTTCTTTTTGTTTTACCAAATTAGTAATTTGCTTTCAATTAATATTACAAACTAGCGTAGTTTTTTTTTTTTTTTAAGTATCATTATGAGGAAACAGGAAGTCGTACTGATGGAGTATCAAGTATGGCTTCCTTTTATTTTTTATGCAAGAAATGTCCGGCGGTTTATGAGTCTCCACGACAGAGATTAATTAACTTACGGAGGTTCCCAACATGATACAAAGAAGAAAATATAACACAAAACCAAAATTGATAACGTAATGCATGTATCGGAGAATATGTCAATGACATCATTGGTGGCATCTTATTTTCTGTCGGTCTTATAATTCATGATTCATCGTAACAACGAGATAATAACATACATATTTTTCCTTGCCACTGCCAAAGAAAAGGTGGTGGAGTGAAGAACCTACCAATACTGGTTATGCAATACGAGAGAGTCAGCTGGGACTTTCTTTCCGTCATCATTGCGATACCAGTGGTAGATAGCATGGGTCCTGTTTTTTATCTCCAGTGTGGCGTGTCCATAGCTCGCTTCTCTGAATGCAGAATATTCTGGCTGTGGATCCAAATAACTGCACCACCAACGATATATACAATTAATGCAAACCTATATATATACCTCCTAAGAGAATTGAATCATATACATAAAGGATTACATAGAAACCCAATATAATCTTTCTAAACTGCATATGCATGACAAAAAGACGAGTTTGTCAGGATACCGAGGGTAAAATTCGGAAATTTTTTAAAAGTTTATAAAAAGAGTCAAATTTATTTATCTAGAATAAAATTCGTCAAACATTAAAAAGTTGAAGATAAAAAGTGTAATTAAGCCTTTTAATTTATGTACCTTGAGGCAAGACCTTCTAGATTTCCTCCATCTCCGATTGTTATGTAAATAGGTGCTGATTTGTCGGGTATGGGATACCTTCTACCGCCAGTTATGTTGTAGTCTATATTGGAGTATCGATACTGCATAAAGCAGGACACAAAAATTCAACACATAAGAATTAATGAATCCACTGTGTGATATCAAATTAATGACTGAAGAATCTTATTACGTACGTACATAAGTTATATATTGATACCAAGTGTGCTGTGTTGTAATTAAAGATGAGCAGAGAAAGTGAGTATATAAAAACATACTGATCTTTCATAAGCATGGACATGGCCGGCAAAGATGACATCAACTTTGTATTGGACGAACCAGCTCTCAAAAACTGATCGCATGGCTTCACCCTCCATGTAGTGAGCTACGTTGCTGTTGTAGAGCGGCTTGTGCATGAGCACAATGAGCCAAGGTGTCTTCTTTCTATCAACCCGCGCCAGCTCTTCTTTAAGCCATATGTATTGAGGCGTGTACTTCACTGTTAACAAACATGTATATATCATATCAATGTTAATACCATATAAAACAAAGCATGCAAGGATTAGGAATTAATATTAATTACCAAATGGCGAATAGCTTGATAGCACAATGATATGAGCAGACGCACGCCTGACAGCATACCAGAGGGGGCTGGTGCTTTTGGAAGCCGAATAGGGAGTAGTATATCGGTAAAGATAGTTTTTGAAAGGTTCAACTTCTCCCTGACCAACCATATTAATTTGTATATATGAGAATATTGGACCCAATTTAACTTTAAATCAAAAGAGCGTACGTGAAGTTTTCAACATAAGCTACATAAGTTTCAATAATTTTTTAAGAAAATAATGAAATGACTTGAAGAATAATGGCAGATGACGTGGTTATAAGTAGTGTACCACTTCAGGCAAAAACTCTACTTCGTGGTTTCCCACATTCCACATCCATGACTGATATGCTGCACTCCTTTCAGCAAATCGGCCCCATGTATCCCACCGTAAACCCATATCTTTGTAGTCATGTTCATCAGAATAAGAAAGATCTCCAACATATAACACAGCCTCTCCTCCACTCTCCAAATGATGCTCAAGGGTCGAAAGAGAATTAAACGTTTGCCCCAAATCACCTGCAGTATTGTGTACATATGCAATTATTCATTTATTATAAGAGCCACTCAAGTTTAAAAGAAAAAATTATGGGAGATAAAACAATTAAGCATAGAAAAAAATTATTTTCTAGTAGTACATGTGGGGAAAACAGGCAACTTACCAATGATCCCAAATTTGTAGGGAGTATCTGGCCCAACTTTAGGAGGTGTTTCGAACCAAAAGTCTCGAGCAGAATCACCACTTCCAATTCTATAGTAGTATTTTGTCTTATACTGAAATAGGGAAATCATCATTGAATAAATTAAATGAAGAAATTCTACAGACAGCAATGTTAGACTTCACTTCTGAATTGATTTTAGTTTTCACGTTGCAATTTGCTAATATTATGGCAGTGATGATAATTCTACGTACTCTCCAAATTCGATCAACAATTAATATACCTCAAGGCCTTCAATAAGACAATGATGAATGTAGCCAGACTTGTAGTTATAGAAAGTGTAGTTTGCAACTGTGCCTTCTGCACTAGTTTTAAACTTATCCTTTGATGTGCCATATTGCACATGGCGAGACCCTGGTTCATCTGGGGTCACCCATGAGACTATTACTGCTTTTCCATCATAGTCACCTTGCGTGATGTGCACCTGCAGTGAAATTAATAATTGAATAAAAGGAATAGCTTTAGAATTTGAAACTGCATCACATGATACGTCCAATTTAGGATCCTCATCAGAGATTCATAAAGTAATATCAGCTTATAATAGATAATAATACTAATAAAATAAGGCTTGTTATATTTGAAAGAGTTACTTGTTGAGGTGCATTGTAACCCTTTGGAACTGCAAATACTTCATGATCCACGGGCATGTCAACTGATGGCCACTTTGACCGAATGAAAGAGCTAGTGATCCCTGCACTCCCATCTCTGATAGAACTCAAGAGGACAAAGGAAGCAAGAACTAAATTAAGCATCATGGCCTGCATCATTGTAACCAGAGACGTGACTAGTGTTGCCTTTATTAACGTAATTACTGAGTCCTAGCTATTTGCATTCAATAATTCCAATGAATGCCATCATATACTATACAGTATGCTTGAAGTAATTCTCATCCAAATGACTTGTTTTGAGGCAAATATTGTTCTATACTTAGCTTTTATCCCATTAATGTTTTCTCACCCTGATCTTTTTATTTATTTATTATTTTTTGTTTTTACTATTTAAAAGCGTTCTCACTGCATGTGTTTACCTTTGGTCTCAACATGAGTCAGCTGTCAGCAACAACTTGAATCCACTCAAAATTAGGTCAAGTTCAATGGGCAATCAATTTAAAAATAAGGTACCATTTTGCATTAAAAAGCCAATCCAATTATAAAATAGAACTATATATGGGAGAAGTTGCACAAGCCAATTCTTTTTTCCCGTTTGAAATTTGAACATCTGTAACTCCGAGCTCTCCACCTATTCATCACAATGATCCATCATTCATTCTTTACTATAATGACTTGAATTCCCAGATTTATAATTTTAACAAGATTAGCTAGCTATTATGTTTCGTAAGTTAATTGAATCTTAAAAAAACTCCTAAAAATACTTTGTCTAAGAAAATTAGCTAGTTTCGCTTAAGGTGGTTATAAATTTTTAGTTGTTTTTTTTTTTCAAATTTAAATTTGGAAACAGGACCTATTTAGATTAAGAAAAAATAATGGGTTATGCATTGAAATGATTTTTAAATGAATACTATTTTAACTCACTTTTGGAAACATGTTTTCTTTTTTACTTAAATATAATTACGGTACTCCTATTTTATTTTATCAACAATTTTGGTCTCTTTATTTTAAATTGAGACATTTAGTTCTTTTATTTTATAAAATTTACAATTTTGATCCTACTATTTAAAAATACATACATTTATCTTATTTTAAAAAATTATATTATTGGTCAAATTTTTAATTTTTCTTAAGTTTTATATACATTTTTTTGTTCAATTGAACTCTAAACCTAACATATTTATTTAAGATATCATTAAAATGATTTAATTAATTACAAAGTAAGAAATAAAAGAAACAAAATATAGGAAAAATTAAATATTAAACAAAAATTATGGATTATTTAAAATATGAAACTAAAATTGAAAATTTTTTAATATAAGAGAACTAAATATCTCAATTTTAAAATAAAGGAATTAAAATTATGAATTGAATAAAATAGTGAGGCTAAAATTACATTTAATTCTTTCTTTTTTAGAAGTTAATAGTTTTATTTGCTTTTTATTTTTATCTGTTTTTCTTCCCCATCCATTATATTTTTGTTAGACGAGACAAAACCAATAGAATTGATAAACTCAACCCAAATCCATCCACTGAACTATAGTGTTCAGATTTTAAATTTTGAGTCAAAATTAAATTTATCTATTTTTAATTCAATTCAATCATGACTCGATTTATGGATTTGAGCTAAACTACAAACTTTTTTTATAAAAAAAAATCATAAATATAAACTATTTCCTCAAACTTAAAATTGAATCAGGACTTTTCTTCTAACTTACATCCAACCAACTTGTATTAGGTTAAGTAGCTTATTTGATGACCTTTTATTAGTCTTCGTCTCCACTATTGACCACCTCACACAACTAGTGAGCTCCTTTCCGTACTCCAATGCTATATGGTCTCCAGCTCTGGCTCGTGCCAAGCTCAAGATAATGTGTCCCTGCACTTTTTTCTATCTTTAGCTCTTAGTCTCTCCACCAATGAGGTACCATTTCGGATGCAAATGGAATATCCTTTTATTTTTTTCTCTCTCCTCTCTTACTCCATAGTCCATATCCTCTCGATTCACAAAGTATATAGCATTACATGCATGTTTTTAGTTAATTTTTTAAAGAAAAATTGTAAAATTGGCAAGCTTTTAAAACTGAAACTAAGTACTTAAACTAAAACTCTCTGCAAACGGAATATTTATGTTTTTAGTTCTTATACGATTATTTATTGGTGCCCTGTTTGGATAAATTTAAAAAAAATATTTTTAAAAAGATAACATAATAAAAGAGTTTTTTATTAACTAATTTATAAAAAGTTTCTCATATAATCATTCTAAAATATTAAAAAAGATTTATAAATTAACTAATGAAAAATTTAGTTTAAGTTACTAAGAATTTGTTTTTTTATTTTCTTATTTTAGAAATATTTTTAGAAAAATTTATCTAAAACATCTTAATACTTTCCAAGTTTTTTTCATGTATATTCTTTATTGAATGTGTTACCAAAAGACAACGTCCACTTTTAACAGTAAAATAAGATAATCTGAACTAGCAACAGCATTGCCATTGACCTAGTCCTAAGCACAACCCAAAAATTGTAATAAACGAACGAATATTAATTGTTAGCTAGCTAGCTAGCTGTATCTTCTTCAATTAGAGCATAGTAATGAATGAGAGAGAAGGTAGCTTACCTTAGAATATTGAAGCATTTGCTAAGAAGATGGGGAAGGGAAGCCAACCCACACCACCCGAGTGATGAGAAAAAGAAGAAGCCAGTTGATTGATTTATAAAGGGAAGAGTGAAGAGGTTGGTGCAATGCTCTGTCGCCTTCTCAGTTATTATTTGTTTTGTTATCCCGTCATCCCTGTCCTCAACTAGGCTTTTAATTTCCCTCGTGATCAAATTGAGTGTATGGTTCCAAATCATTTCTCTCTATATCATATCTGTGGGCTTTTATTTTAATCAAAAGGGATAAAAATTTAAGTTAGTTACCTTTTAGGATAAAAGTTTTTTTATTTTTCAATTGAGATAAGTTGACACGACTTTGAATCTGATATTTGTTTTATAGTATGTTTTTATATTTTTTATCTATTTTTAATTAAAGGAAAATGGAAGTTGAAAAAATATTTATGATTTTAAAGTCATACCAAATTCCATAATTTCATTAAATTTTTTTTCAAATTAATTAAATAATTTTTCTCTGTCATTATTTACTTAATTTAATATAATTCAAAAAACGTTGTTATTAGTTTAATATTTTTTATTATTTGAGTAATTTGAAAAGACAAATAAATTTGTTTATATATTGAGTAGAAAATTATAATTTTTTATTCTTAAATAAAATTTAAAATTTTTAGTTAATTTATTTTAAAAATATGAAATTTTAAAAAATCATTTAACATTGTTTAAAAAATAAAAATGAATAATTAAATTAAAAAGTAAAAAAAGGAAAGTCGTGGAGCATCTCACGAATTCGAAGTAGTGAAGCTCCACACGACTCCCAATAAAAAAGAAAAAAATTGAAAAATTGAAAAAAAAAAGAAATATTGTTTGATTAATTTGTTTGGCTAATTTATTTAATAAATATAATAATTTTAGTTAATTATGATAATTCAATTTTATAGTAGTAGTTGTAAAATTAATATAAGATATAATTTAAAAAATGTTGTTATTTAATTTAATATAATTTATATTTTTTATAATTTAAGTAATTTGAAAAGGTAAATAAATTTAATTTTTTTAATAACACATGTAAGTTTAATTTGAAAAATAAAATTTAAATTTTAGGTTGTTTGAAAATTAATAAGCTGAATAGTAAAATAATTTAATAAATATATAAATTTAATTATTATAATATATAAAATAATGTTATTAAATTTATTTAATTCTTTTATGTATATAAATTAAATTATTATAATTTATTATATTAATTTTATTAGTTTTAAAATAATTTTGTAACTGTTGTTAGTAATTTTAAATTTCTAATTTAGATAGTAATTTTGTCAATAGCTATTCTGAAAACTATTTTTATAATGCAGCATGAGGTGCACGAGATGGAAATGAACCATTTTATAATGGCTTTGGAAAAGATAACAGGATGCAGCAAGTATGCATGAACAAAAAGCCAAACAAAAATAAGAAAAGAGGAACAATGTAAGAATGAAAAAGGAAAAAGGAAAAAAGATACACGTAGAACGGAGCCAGCAAGTGAGGAAAAAAAAAAAGGCAAACAAAGATAAGAAAAATGGAACAACGTAAAAATGAAAAAGGGAAAAGGAAATAAGAAACACGTAAAACGGAGCCAGCAAGTAAGGAAAAACAAAAAACCTAAAAAAGAAAAGGAAAAAGGGATATAAAAGAAAAAAAGAAGTCGTGGGACATCATACTACTTTGAAGTCGTGTAGCCCACACGACTTCTAAAAGGAAAAATGAAAAATAAAGAAAAAAAAGGAAAAAAAAAAGAAAAAAGAAAAAAGAAAAATGGAAAAAATAAGAAAAAAGAAAAAGGAAAATAAAATATAAATAAGGAAAAATAATTTTGAAAGATAATAAAATTTCTATCCAAATTTAAAATTTAAAATTACTGACAATAAGTACAAAATTATTTTAAAAATTAATATAATAAATTATAATAATTTAATTTATATACATAAAAGAACCAAACAAATTTAATATCATTATTTTATATATTATAATAATTAAATTTATATATTTATTAAATTAATTTACTATCCAGTTAATTAATTTTCAAACAATTTAAAATTTAAATTTTATTTTTCAAATTAAACTTACATATGTTATTAAAAAAATTAAATTTATTTACCTTTTCAAATTACTCAAATTATAAAAAAAATATAAATTATATTATATTAAACAACAACATTTTTAAAATTATATCTTATATTAATTTTATAACTACTACTATTATAAAATTTAATTATCATAATTAACTAAAATTATTATATTATTAAATAAATTAGCCAAACTAATTAATTAAATAATATTTCTATTTTTTCCATTTTTGCAATTTTTTCATTTTTTTTCTTTTTAACTTTTTTTATTGAGAGTTGTGTGGAACTTCACGACTTTGAAGTTGTGTGATGCTCCATGACTTCCCTTTTTTTAATTTAACTATTCATTTTTTTTATTTTTCAAACATTAAATGGTTTTTTAAAATTGCATATTTTTTTAAAATAAATTAACTAATAATTTTAAATTTTGTTTAAGAATAAAAATTTGTAATTTCATACTCAATATATAAACAAATTTATTTGTTTTTTCAAATTACTCAAATAATAAAAAAATATTAAACTAATAAAAACATTTTTTAAAATTATTTCTTTTTAAATTATATTAAATTAAATAAATAACGACAGAGAAAAAATTATTTAATTAATTTGAAAAAAATTAATGAAATCATGGGATTTGGTACGACTTTAAAGTCATAAATATTTTTCCGACTTCCATTTTCCTTTAATTAAAAATAGTTAAAAAGTAAAAAGTCCTACGACAAAACAAATGTCAGATGCAAAGTCGTGCCAACCGGCACGACTTACCCCCAATTGGGAAATAAAAAAAAAACTTTTACCCCTAAAAGGTAATTAACTTAAATTTTTACCGCCTTTTGATAAAAAAAGCCCATATATGTGATATTGATTTTTGAGTAAATTTTTTTTGGTATAGATCACACGTTATTCAAGTTGGTTAGAATTATTATTAGTGAATATTTATCAATTTTGTTAACGATTAATTTTTTTCAAAAAACCTTAAGGGTATGTTTTGGATGGAGCGTTTTAATTGTGAAAAGTAATTTAAATAAGAATTTAAATTTCTTTAAAATAAAATTTAGTGTTTGGATATTTTATTTGAAAATTTTTAAAATTTAAGAAATTTTAAAAGAGAAATTTAATTTAACTAAAAGTGAGTAATTCTAATTCCTCACTCAAAAGCAGATAATTTGAAAATTCTCCAGAAGTCTCGCTCTCACTCTCTGATATTTCTCTGGTGCTCTTCCTCTCTCGTGCTGCACTTATTCCTCTTTCTCGTTCGTTCCTTTTTCAACCAAATCACGCATCCTCATTCTCACTGAGGTAATATTTCATTCACTCCTTGTTCTTCTTTTCTTTCATTTTCGTTTTTGTTCTTTCTCATTCTCAAAATTCCTAAGTTGTTTTCGTTTTTGTTCTCATTCTCTTTTTTTATTGTTCAGAGTACGTTATCTCTCTCCGTTCAGACTTCGCTTTCTCTCTCATGGTGGTTCGTAACAGGTTCATCACCAGCCTTGCGATCTAGGTTTTGTTCTTTGTTTCATCAATTTGTGTTTCGAGTTTGAATCGACAATTTGTGTTTTGAGTTTTGTATGTGACCTGTTTGTTTTGATTGAGGCTATTTTCTTCTAGCTCCTCAAACCCCTTTTATTAGTCATTTCTACTTTAAAATAGAAACCCCTTTTATCGAGCTTTTCCAGGAGAGAGAGAGAGGGATTACCTGGCACTAGTTTTTAGCCGAGAGAGATTTTCTTATGATCATTTAGATGCAGTGGAGATTTGAAGTAGGATTAAGGTTGCAGTGCTTACTTTAATTGTTATTGTTCATGAATCTTGTTCACTGTTTTTATTTTAACCTTTTGTGAAGTCATGGATTCTTCTATAGTTATCCTTTTTTTTAATTAGATTTTGGTTTGTGCCTGTCCATATGGCTGTTAATCGTTTCTATTTATTTTGCTTACTGTTCCAAAATAATCTCGAGTGTGTTTAACATAGAACATATAGGAACATAACAAGATGATAGTTGGGAATTGATAACAGGATAAAATAAATAAATGAATAAATAAAGCCTGTGTGTACTCTTTTTTTCTTGTTGCAGTTACAATGTATTGGTTAGGTATGGTGGAAAAATAACATGATGAGGAACACCAATTGCCACGATGTAAAGTGTGCATTACTTGGAATGTTGCTGCTGTGACAAACTAACACTAGAGTTAACAAATAACTAGCTTAGTTGTTGCTCAATTCCAAGGTTATCATGATAAGACTAACAGAAAAGAGTACCATATATCATGTTGTTATTATCATATTAGCTTACATCTAAAGGCTCCTGGTTCTAACAAAACCAACCAAATTAGCAATGTCGCTTGGATTAATTCCTAAGCAAAATCCATTCATAGCTTTTTCACCTACAGCATCAGAACTTTTCCCTCAGGATTGGTTCCATCAAATGGAGAATCCTTTCTTCTCCTAACTATAGTCATATCATATTATCTCATCCTTCAGTAGGGCTCTATCTTGCTGATAACCTTCTCCGTGTTCCATTGGCTCCATATAATGGGTAGTCTCTCTATGCATTGGTGATTAGGGCTGTTCATGGTTTGGTTATTCAAATAATCATAACCATAACTACTAAATAACCAGATTTTGATAATTGAAAGTAGAGAGTTTCAATTTCAGTCAACAAGCCTATGTAACCTGCTTGAAGGTGTATTTGAAGAGAGAAAAATGACTGATAACTGATGTGACACAAAAGGAATAAATCTTGTAAGACTTGCTCTAGGAATTTCCTATTTATTATGAAAAATAGTCGAGTTGAAGAAATCTGTCTTTTCACATGTTCAGCCTATAATTTATTTTCACTCCAATTTGATATCCTGGTTCCTATGTTATTGGGGTGGAGTAACACCAGTGATTCAGTGTTTTTAATTATTTTTTAAATGTGGAAGTTTGATACATAGCAAGGTAGTAGCTATAATCATTATTTATAATTCCAGCTAATTTGCAATATTATGCAAATTGTTTATGATTTTTCTTGTAGAGGATACAGAAACATTGCTCATTAGGTGATATAGGGATGTAGAGGAAAATGTTTTTTTCTCTTGACTGCCAATGAGTCCTAAAAGGATCCTTAGCAGTCTGATTGTGATTGATATTTTACTATCTCATGTCAGTGACTTGTCAAATTAATATTTTTCCTTTTATTACTACTGTTATATTTGCTCTTCTGTTTGCTAACCAAAATATATGTTTATAATTTAAATATTATAGTAACAGCAATATTGCAAAATCTTCCCTAAAAGCTGAATGTCCAAAGATAAACAAAACCATTGACATGCCATCCAAGAAACTAAGTTTCTTTCTAACATGGCCCACATTCTTGAGCTAGACTTTATTATACTATTTTGAGCATCAAACACTCAAAATTATCACAGTTGGATATAAACCCAGATTCTCAGATCATAAAGCTTTAATATGAAGGGTAGTTACATATCCCAGATGGTAGTTTGACCCATATTCTCCTTGTCATGGTACAATACAAAGTGGAATCTAATGGTTTACTTTGCTATCAAATAGCCAGCCTCAAGATTTTTCCTTTATTCTGTAATATAAAACCATATAAGCAGCATGGAAGCTAAGTTTAACTTCAGTTTCACGACTATGGTTTGATCCAAATTAATTTTGTCCCATGGAACAAAAAAATGATATTTTGTAAATGTCGTGTCTCTACTGATTCAAGCTTCCAAATTCAACCACAAGTGATCTTTCCTGCATCTAGTTAGATTTAATTTATCGTGCAGTGTGCATGCTTTAAATTTTCATTGTTCTAGTCATGAAGATTCTGCTAGTTCATACTCATATTTTGGCACTAGCACAATTTAGTGTTATGGTGTTTGAGCCCCATGCCTATAGTCCAAGAATCTTCTATATCCCTTTCATTGAGAAAACAAAAATAAAATGGTTTTTATGTTTCAAAATATCTTATTTTGTTGTGAATTTTTTAGGAATGCACTTTTACCAAGTGTGTGGCTAGTTCTGGTTTTTTACAGGTTTAGAGTTGAAATCAGGTTTTTTGAAGTATGGATGTTTTATATTCTATGTGTTTCCAAATATTTCTTGTAGCTATTTCTTTGTCAGATTGTGGTGCTACACGATTGAGTTATATTGTTTTAATTTACTTTATTATCTATATAATGTAATTGTGTAGGGGTTGGTTTCTTTGATCAGTTTAATACAAGTTTCTAATTAGTGGATTATGAGAAAATTAACAGGCTAAATTTACCATTACTTATGTTTGGTTGATTAGCTATCTAGGGTCTTAGAGGTCAACAAAATGTAATTATAAGCATAGATATATGCATCTTATTCTAATATCAATCATTACTAATACAATGATTTTTTGTTGATGTGTAGGGATAGATTGTGAGAATGTCTTTTAGCTTATGCAGGGATTACTTTTTTTATTAATTAAGTTTTTCAAACTATTTTGATGTCTTAGGTTATATGCTGGAATTAGTAATATTCAAATTATTCTCATTTTTATATTTTTAATGATACTGATGATGATAAAATGTAGATGAAATATTTTATATATGTCTTCTTTTATTTTAATTTTTCTTGTTGGAATATTTTTTTATGCTTTAATTCTAAATTTATATTTTTAAAATATAATTGGACAAAAATATATATAAATTTTTAAAGCAATTATTATAAAAATAAAAAAATTTATTTATATGACCATTTATATTTTTAAAATATAATAGGATAAAAAAATGAAATATAATAAATTAAAATTATTTAATTCAAAAAAAGAATTCAAAATATAAGAAATTAAAATTGTTTTTTTCAAACAAGAAATTTCAAATCAAAGGAATTTAAATTGGTTTATCCAAATAAGAAATTTTAAAAATCTAAGAATTTTAATTGATGCATTTCAATTTTTCTAAATTTCAAATTCTCTTGAATTTTAAAATGCTCCATCCAGACACACTCATATCAATCACTTGTTAGTCATGTATATATATTATATAAAGAGATTTTATTTATTCATAAATTGTTATGTAGAGTATAATATTTAGATCTTTTGTTATATGAGAGTATAGAGAATATTTTAGTCATAAAATTACTTTCGTCGAAAACATTGAAATTTAAGTGTGATATATTTACATATATCAAAGGGAGAAAATGTATATTTTAATACAAGAGGGAGACTAGTAAAATACTTACATAACAGGAGATGGTAGAGTAAATAATATTTTTTTGAATAGCTATTTTTTAGCAGAAGTATAAAACTCGATCTAAAGAAAAACTAAAAAATGAAGTAAAGTATCACATATTCAAATATATCAAACGAGGAAAATGTATATTTAACTTACTATAAGAGAATGGTGTAATATTCACATTTTTTAGAAAAGATTTACTCTTGTTTTTTCAATAATGATTGAACCATTTCTTTTTTGACATTAATTTATCTTAATTTTTTTTCAAAAAACAATCTCTTCGATTTCTAACTCTCTTTTCACAAGAAAATGCATCTTTTCTATACATTATTTCATTTTTTTATATTTATGTTCTTTGTCATTAATTCTTTTCCAAATACATATATTACTTACCATAGTGTGAATTTT